>VXBT01007382.1:23133-91093 GCA_013400235.1 Oriolus oriolus | reverse complement strand
CTTTGTCTCCGCGGAGCCGGAGGGAGCAGCCGGAGGGGACGCGGCCGATGCCCCGGGCGGGGAGGGACGCGGTACCTGGGGAGGGGCTGTGCGAGGGCACGCGGTGCCTCCGCCGGCGTGCAGGCAGGGCCCAGGCCCTTGGCACTTGGTGGCCACACTTTGTGTTATCGTGGTAGTTTCGACCACTGCGTGGCATTAGCACAGCTTGGTGGCACAAACCGCCTCCGGGCGCTGGCGGCACCGGGTGACGTGCAGCATCCCAGCTGGAGATAGGCGCTGTCGCCTGATTGTGGCCAGGTAAATGAACCTCACCTCCCACGCAGGCAGGCATTACCTCTGTGGAAAGCATCGCAGTCAGGAATGGGAGAGGCCAAGGCAGAGCCGCACTTAAATGTTAGTTGTTTAGTGGGAATATTAACCTGGAACGAAACAAACCTCCAGCAGAACTGGCTGTCAGGTAACCCCGGCTGCGCTGGCCGAGTGGGACACTTCTGTCCCTGTGCCGACCCTGCTGCTTTAATCTTTACATAATATGCTTTGCTGTGTTATGTAAACTTCTATCACCTCAAACCTTTCTTCCTCTAACATGGAAATATACCAGCCAAGGGTAAAGGGGTAATGGCAAGTCAGAATGTTTTCCCTCTTTTAACAACTAAAGGAAATTAAAAAAAACCGTGTTCTAACCATTCCACATGTAGGAGGAAAAGTTTCTCCCTGCTTGAGATGTGAAGTATTGTATTTTTTCTGACTTATGGTTGAGGTGTAGGTGGAGTCTGTGCCATCAAACATACAGAAGTTGAGAACTTGAAGCATTACTGAGATATATAAGGATTAGAAACATTATTGTCACCTGCTCTCATTATATCCAGATAACATAAGTGCTTTTTGCAGTTTTCCTGTACATAAAACTAATCTTTTTCTTTATAGAGAAATTGTTTTTAAATAACTTGTTTTATTTTCTCTTCCTATTTCTTTGCTAAATTATCCCAGTGACATTTTCACCTAAACCTAAAAATACCACAGTCAGCTAGTTCTTCCTGTTCCGTGTGCATTTACAAGATATTTTCTTGCTTATGATGGAGAAAAGCTCCCAATATCAGCTAGATGGGTTTCTATCTGCTAGCATACATTGACTTCTCAGAAGGACTAATAATGAAGTAATTAATAGAATATGATGTGTGAAAGTCCTTCAAAAAATGCAAGCCTTCTGCAAATAATGCTTCTCATGGTGCTGAAAGGTGCATTGCACACACTTGACATCATGGTTCCCCTCTCTAAAATCACTTAAATTATGCTTTCTCCTTTCAGTCATTTGAAAACAGACGTCCTGAAAACCATCCAGGAAGTGATAAAATTCAATTCTAAATGTTTCTTCTAACTGTATTTCCTTAGTGTTGCTCTGACTGCTTCAAGGTGCCTTAAAGGAGGCATACATGCATCTGTGTTAACTCCTCAGCCCATCTCAGGACTTCTCTGTGGTGAGAGTTCATGGTGCTTCATTACAGATCTTTCCTGCTAGGATTTGCAGGAAGCACAGAGAGAGAAGCTGAGTGAATAGCCTAATTGAGACAGGGGCAGGATGGGGCCATACAGTGTCCCAGAATCTGGGTCATAAATTCCCAGTGCCAAAACAATCAAGGGAGTGCTGAAGTGTTTCAGCACCGAGTGAGAGGTTTGAGTCATCACAAGTCAGGCCCCGGTTTTTTTCTTTTGGTGTGTAACCTCTGGCCCCAAGCCCTAAATGGTAGGGCTTAAATTAAGGACAACTAAACCAGGCAGAAGGTTTATACTGCCTTATGAATAGAACATACACACTGAGGTGTGCCCTGTTTTAAAAGCAGAGGTTTTGAATGAGCCCTACCTATGCAGTGCAAAGAGAGTAGGGCAGGGTAGTCAGCTGCTCCCATTTTCATCCTTTTGACCTTTCAAAATAACATGTTGGACCCTCAGATGTTAAAAGTTGCATAATATTGCTTGAAATTCTTGGGAAGACTTTTCTAAGTTTGGATTATATAGGTTGAAATCCTGGCCCTTTTGAAGGGAGTGGCAATACTCCAGAGTTAGATTTCACCCATGCTGGAGTGCTAAGGCACACAAGTTACACTCTTTTTGGTTTTTTTTTTCCCATGCTTATGTGGTTTCTGAAAGCTGACACTATTTACAGCACCAGACACATCCAAAGCAACATGAGTTCTTTACTCTCACAGAGGCTTGGAGCCTCCTTGCAGAGACACACTGGAGTTCGTCTCACCTGGCACAGGCAGTCACGCTTTAAGACTGTTGTAGTTAAGGACACTTTTGTTAAGGGCTCTTGATTTAGAGTGTCTGTTATAAGGACAGATATGTCAGTCAAAATCTATGAAGTTGGAGAAACCTGAGCAAAGTTTCCATTTAGAAGTGTTTAATTTAAAGAAGTAATGAATCTATTTAGATTTTCCAGGTTTTTTTAGTTTTTTAGCTGTACTGAGAGCTGTACTCAATTATGGCGAGTTTTATCCATTTCTGTTTAGTTAAAAACCAGGGAAATACTGTTCCATGTCAAAATAAGAAATAGGAAAATGCAACTTTGATGTTTTTTCTGCATTTCTATTTATCCACTTCTGTTCATTCCCATTTAAAAGGACATGTCATTTTTATATCACTGTTAAAGTCATTGAATGAACACCATTGTCAAGTTATAACTGGTAAAAAGGGTTTGGTTTCCTGAGGTAGAGGAACGATGAGAAATCATCTCAACCATGGTATACATCTCTCTTGTGATAGCATATCTCTCTTTCAAAACTTTAATATTTTATATTAAAAAGTGAGATGGTAATATTCATTTGTCCGTGGTGTGCCTGATTGTTATATCAGTCTTTTCCAACCAAGTCCTAATGAGCCAGTTTGTTTCATCCGTCTGAACTATTATCAGCAGAAGGTTGGAGGAATGGGGACAAAGGTGCCTTTATTCATTCTTTACCTGATTCCACTTTCCAGCTCCACAGGAGCTGTCACAGCCTGTGTTGTTCCCCCCATCTCTCCCCTGCTGGGAGTTGGGCCCCATGGGGCTGTTTGGAGAGCGGACAGCAGGCAGCTCTCAGCAGCAAGCCCTCTTTCCCAGTCTGGTCCTCCATCCTCAGCTGAGGTGGGGGCACAGAATGACGAGTTTCTGCAGTAGCTTTGTGCTGTTCCAGGATTCTTTTCCCGTAGCTGGTTTTCCTTACGCTACTATGATGGCACAAAGCTGTAAGGACCATCCAGAGGATCTGGCCTGTTCTCTATTTTTTCCCACTCTGATAGTTCTCTTTCTCCTATTTGTAGATAGTTTATTCTCACACTGCATCTAATTAATTTTTTTTCTGCAATCTTGCTTTGCTTTTGTTGCCACTTGAATGAATCCCACTCTGTACGTTGGCAAATGTAAACTGAAATTCACAGGTACCCTGATCTCTGAAGTGCCAGCTATGTCTGAAAATGCAGTATCTAAGTGATCCAGACATCAGGATTCTTCATTTTGTTTCTCTTCTATCACCATGTAGGATAAAGTGGCATAGCAAGGAAGATATCTGCAGCAGAAATTTAATTAGAGTTTTCAGTTAATTGTGTATGTCCTCATCACTTGCAGAATGACATCCTGTATCAAGAAAAACATTGATTGAATCCTGAACACTAGGTAAGCCAATTATTCAAACAATGCATTGACAGAAATCTGTTTAAAGTATTTTCATGGCATTCTGATGTAAAATGATTGTGTGAACACAGAGGCGAGTTATTACTAGCCCAACTTCTTTATTTGCTCTACAATACTGCAAACCCCCAAATCATTAGCATTTATTCACTCTAATATTTTCAGGCCATTGAATACAAAAGGAGTTGTAAGTTGTGTGGCAAACAGCTTTTAAGGTCTCTTTCATTCTAGCCTAAAAAACTAAGAATTTGCAGCTCCTCCTCCCCTTTGCTCAGAAGCAGAACAGCTCCCACTATCATTCAGCTGGAACCAGAACAAACAACTGGGACAATAACCATGTGGCATCAGAAATCCTGGTGACTCTCAGCTGCTTTGCTATCCAGGGTTGTAAAGAATAAAGATAAAACGTATTAGGAGGGAGGTAATAACTTGCTTCCGTGTCCTTAATGAAAGCCTGTATTTTTGTTTAAGATAGGGAATAAATTAACTGTGTAGTGTCCAGAACAGAGGTTTGTTTCTATGTGCTGGTTTAGAGCCTAACTTAGAGCCTAACTACAAGATAATTGCAGAGGATAATTCTCTGATAGTTTCTAGACAGAAATTGTTGACAACTGAATCCTAGACTAAGCCGCTGCTTTAAAAATTTTGTATTGTATGTAGTGAAGGGAAAAATCTTTGTTTTCAGAGCTATTGTAATACAGTGACCTGCAGAAGAATTCCCTGCATTGCCTGTCTTAATTCATCACCATATGTGGGAGAGAATGTTGAAAAGTGAAGATAGGTTAGAAAAGAAAATTGGGGTGTTTTAGGTGTTATTTCCACACTCTCTTCATCACCTCCGCATTCCTATTATTTTCTGTTGGTTTCATAACATCTTAATTCACAGGATCAGAGCTTGATTTTCTGATTAAAGATGGGTAAAATTTTGAGGATGTCTTGGGGAAAGTTACATCTTTACACAGAAAAAGAAGCCGTGGGCACTCATGTTCCCTTTTAATGAAGTTAAGGTTCCAGAAGAATGTGGGCTAATGTTCTCTATGCTTAATGCATGATTAATGCATGCCTAGGGAGCAGGCTCCGCATCCACCACAGCAAACCAAACCCCATAAGCAGGCTTGTTCAGTCCCTTCAACAGGAGTGACCAAATGTATTTTCGGAACCCAGCAGACCACAGTCAGTCTCAAGCAGACTGTCTGCCTCGTACGCAGTGGAAAATACCTGCATGTCCTCTGCCGGGGATTCCCCCAGTGAAGAGGAAGTCCCCTGCAGTAATAAGTCAGACTAGTCATATGTTGCACTAGTTTCCTGAAGATCCTGGCCAAAGAGCCTGATTTGGGCTGTAGCTGGAAGGGATGATGGGGAATGTCTGCAGTTTGATAAGCCTAAATTATTCCTTCTGCTTTATGGAACCTTATACAAAACGAGTGCCAATACAGCAGCTGCCAGTGGCTAAATCCAAGGACAAACAAAGGAAGGAAAAAATCAAACGTCTTTTGTCTCATCCTTGGCGGTAACTATTGCAGGGGATAAATGGAATCTCTTGCTTATACATCTATCTAGGCAGAGCCTGGCAAACTTCTGTCTGCTCTTCCCTAAGCTACATCTGTAGAACTTTAGGGAGCAGGAATCAAAACAGCAAGTACTCATCTTCCTCAGCTGCACAAAATGAAGCAAACAGTGGGTGCAGCAGCTTCAGGGTAGGGACACACTCTCTTAATCACACTAGAACTGTTCCTAAGGCTGCAAAGTCATGGGGAAGCAGTGGAGAGGACACAGGTGAGGCAAACATTTATTTTAGAAAGCTGGAAAGCACAACACAGGAACACATACCTATTTCCTAAGTAAGCAGACTTTTTTCCTGAGTATCCTTTCCACAGTTAAGAGCCCTGAGCTGCGCACAAGTGGACTCTCAGTCATCTTCATCTTATCATAATAGGTGTTTGAAGGAATTTTGCTTAACCTTATAACTCAGTTGAGAGCCTCCATAGCTATACTTGTTATTGTATTTTAATCCAAGTGAACCCTTATTTAGACTAGCTTTCCATCTTACATAGGCATTTCTACCTGTGCAAAGTGGATGCTTCTTGCATGTTACAGTTAATTTGAAAAAGTGGAAAGTAATTAGAGAATCCAGCACACAGTTTCTCTTTGAAGCATTTCTTTGTCTCCATTTCCTATGTTTGGCAAAGTTTTGGAGCTGGGACCCATGGCATTGCTGAGGACTAGGCCCACAAAGGCAATTTGGTATCTGTTGCAATTTCTAACTATTGATGCTGTAAAGGCTAGTGAAGTACAAAATTCTCGGGGAAGGCCACACATTTCAAGGGAGATAGATTAGCAGAGCTAGATATTTAGACAGTAGAGGTCCACAAATATTTGGCTGAATAGTTATGCACTTAACCTAGTCATTAGGAAGTGGCAGGGAGAGACACGACATCGACACAGTCTTCCACAAATATGGGTACACGCCTCTGACTGGGGCTTTAACTAGATTAGGTAGATTGGCTCAGTTGGTTAGAACATGGTGCCAGTATTGCCAGTGAGCTCATGATCTCCTGGATCTAGCAGGAGACCGTTGCCTGTCCAGTCTTCTGCTGACAGAGGCATCGCTGATAATGTGGGAAGTAGAAATTTAATTCTGTCTGCTGCCTGAAAGATTTTCAAAAGAAGATTAAGCAGCAGAAGCTGCCCCACAGCTTGTAACTCTCAGAAGTGTGTCCTAACCATTACAGCATTTTGGTGCTTGGCTTATTTGTTCGCTCTCAATTCATCTCTTCTGTCTAAAATATACCTGCATCTTCACTGGGTTGGCACTGAAAACGTGAGATGCCTAACAAACAGGCTAAAAGTCATTCTCTATCTTTTGATCTTTCACTCTTTCAATATTTAATGATCCCATTCAAAATGGAACAGCATTAGCAAGAGAGATTAGGAAGTCCCCTGTCCCCTTCCCACACCACTGTGTGTTTTCAAGGTAGCAATAAAAGAGTCCCTCCGGTAAAACATGTGGCTTGTGCCTATGTCTCTGGCATCCTCAGTCAAAGGTCTAACCGCTACACATTTTGAAGAGGTGCTTCTGCCTGTGCTTTGGTGAAAGTGGGAATGCTTGCTCTGCTAGGACAATATCCGCAGGCAAGATTACAGGATCCTTAGCTTGTGAATCATGATTGTCGGGATCACAAATAGGTGTTAAATTGCTTGATGACATCAAGACTTTGGGTTTCTACTCAGGAGATCAAAGGTGTGACTTACTTAAACTGAGAAAACACCACAATCCGCCACTAACTGGAAAAATACATTAAAATAACAAATTGTGTGTTATCGATTCAAACAAGCCCTGCAGCTGTGTGCTTATGCAGTAGTGAGGTTTTCAAGCATCCAGTTCAGACCAAGTGGGACAAACAGACCTGACATGATGGGTGAATGGTCAGTCTCAGTGAAGACATTTTTGTTTGAAATTCCTTCCAATACGGTGCACTATGCTCTGCCCTGGACATTTGGAACCTCCCTCGGGATGAGGCTGACAGTCCTGGGGGTCTAACATGGAGCCCAGGGCAGGGTGGGGGAATCCCCAGGGGAGGCTGGACAAGGGGAATTGGGCTGGCAAGTGCCCTCAGAGCCCTGACACTATGTCAGTAAAACATCTTTCAGCAGCCATGTATTTTTGCTAAAGAGCGTTTTATTTTGATTATGGACACACAAGGAGTGTGATTCTGAGTACAATATTTCTAAATGTCTTAAATTTAGTTTCCATGTAGTTATGTATACATAAATCCTGTTTTCCAGAGAAGAAGAATTATTATCTTGGAAAAAAAAATGCTGTTGGGAAAAAGCAGAAATCAGTCACTCCCAGGAATGCCCACTAATTCAGCTAGATGATTATTATATTCCACAATCAGCCAGCCAGGGTTTATTATTCCTTTGAGACAATGGGAGATATAATTTGGTTTTGGAAGAGTTTCAACAATAGCTTTTCCCTCCTGCACGCCAGCAGCTTGGATTGCGCTGTGTTACCGGACCAAAGTTCCCGGTGGCGGGGGATGCCGGCTAAATGGCATGCTGTGCTACATCTCTCTTGAGGTGAAATGCCATGGAAGCTGTGAGCTGCACAGCTGCCTCGGCATCTGCTCGCAGAGCCCACAGATCTGAAACAGTGGGCCAGAAATTGCATGGCAATTTAAATATAATGGTCTGCCCATTACCGGTAATTAAAAATCCATTGGTAACAGCCCAGAAGGTAAGGGAGGCATGTGAAACAGACACAGGTTTCCTCTCACCTGGGTGGGCTAGGATAGGCTTAGAAACCAGTGTACTTCTTTCTTCATGCAGACCTACTGCAAACTCCTTGGAAATAAATGGAAACATTCCCATTGGCATTAACGGACTTTGGATAAAATCCTAATTGCCACTGTAAAACCTTTTTTAATGTTGCCATACATTATTTGCTGTGTATGTATTTTAATAAAACAATCCTAAAGGTACCGTAGGGAATGTGCTCCTTAAAATGTGTCTCTACTTTGAAACTCTAACAAGGGCAAGCTCTCTGACAGGAGACTTTAGCTTTACTGAAGGAAGGCTTAAAGCACTCTTTAATTTTATAGGGAAAATAGAGAATTGCACAAAAGTCTGTGGATTTCTTTAGGGAGAACATCACATGAGCATTTTCTTTATTCTGATTCATAACAGTTCTTTCCCTCAACTGTGGCTTTGGTCTGGAACTCAAAATGCAAACCAAAACTGACTTAGAAACATCAAAGCTTGGGTGATCTGTTTTCATTTACTTCATGTAGTTTGGTCACCAAACCATATCTATAGGCACGTTTGCTCAAAACAGTATCTAGATTAATTCAAAAGTTAATGACTGTCATAGTAAGGCTTTTTCTAAAAATGAACTAAGTTTTAAACTTACAACTAAACTCTAAACTGGTGTAGTTTTCTGTGGCATCAGATTTTGTTATGGGTGTCATGGAGTAAGAATGGTCTTTGCTGGTAAAAGGTTGAATATAAAGTAAGAAGAGCTAAGCAAACTTGTGCAACTACACAAACTGAGCAACTTTTCCTCAGTTTCTCTTTCACAAAATGTACATAATAGTCACATGGATGTCAAGAACTCGCCACCCCCCCCCCCCCCCCCCCCCCCCCCCCCCCCCAGCGTCCTCGNCCCCCCCTCCCCCCCGGGTATTTGTATAGGTTTATGAATCCTTCAGGTCAAGATGCCAAATATTAATAGAACTCTTGGAAGCATCAGTGAATGCTACAAGAGCTTTAATTTTGCACAGCATTGCTGTAAGTGTGAATTAAATACCATTTTTCACTCCAGCAACAGAAGGAAATATGCATCAGGTTGCAGTTGTATTCTTGGTAGCAACAATAATATACAATTTTAACAATGATATGGGAAGACAGATCCTAAGCAAATTATTATTATCCTAAGCTACATGATCCTAATAATCCTAAGCTACAAATTATTATTATCAGAGTTTCAGGCTAAGATGGAACTTTCTCTTAGGTTGGTTGTTTTGTGGTCTTCTCTGCAATGAACTTCCCATGAACGTATTGGCACAAAGCTAATGCAGGTAAAAGTGCAGTCGCTGAAGCAAAAAAAAAGCCCCCATCTCTGCTGTCTTCCGTAGGCATTTACGCTGTAGGAGGGCTGACCAAATGGCTTGGGAATCAGCTTCTGAACCTTGCAGTTCAGCATAAACCAAAATCAATGCTGGTTTACCTTAATAGGCCAAGCTGTAGTCTGTGGTGGTTTTCAGCTGATTCATGAGCTGTTCAGCTCCCCGATGTTAGGAGCAACCTCAGGGAGAAGTCTTGTAACATCTGTAAGGATTCCTGGGAGAGGACCAGCCAACACTTCCACACCTTCAGTTTAGTTTGTCACTATTTACTGCAAGCTGTAGACCTCTCCCTATCATTCTTTTAGGTGGGATCAAGATTGGGACCCACATTACCCACTACTTGTAGTGATGCCTAAAAGGCCAACCTGGAAACAAAGACTAGACAGGAGTAAGGGAATAAATTTTTTATTTGAAAGGCCTTCAGAGGTACACCCTGGGCAGGCCAAAGGCTACACCCAAGATGGACAACAAGTCATGAGTTCTTCACACTGTTATAGGTTTGGTCCATTCGCATGTCAGCATAAATTCGCCAATTAAACTTTAGCTAATAATGTAACCGCCCCCCCAACTTGCCCCCCTTCTCAAGATGTTGGTTTACACATTTTGGGCCTAGGACAGTCTGGGTGTCCTTGGAGAGCAAGCCTGGAGAGGCTTTGTTATGTCTATCTTAGCATGAGAGAACAGCAGCTAACAGGCTGCAAGACAGTTCAGAGTTACACACTAGGAATACAGAATTTTGAAAAATATGAGTTAAAACCTAAGGCATCAGTAGCAAAGATTTAAGGCTTGATGTGCTATCCCAAGGGATCCCAGTTTAGACCTGCATCTAGCCCTTGTATCTCAGGGACATGGAAGAAATCAACCAACCAACTTTACTGCAAAGAAAAGTATTATTGAAAATATTTACTTCAAAAGAGTAGTCAGTCAGCAACATGTTTCATTTGCCAGGTATTTCCCTTCTGCATGGGTACCTGGCAGGTTCCACGTATGGGTCTGTCATCTTTGTCTGTAGTGGATACCTAAGCTTTTCAGATGAGGCCTATTTCTGTTTTCTTTTTATAACCAGCTTTTCATATAAATAGAGTAGTTTTTGAAACCTTTTTTCCTCCAAACCTCACTTCTGTCACAGTTTATGTTCTAAAGCCACATACTCTTGCAAAGAGTCATGGTACCAAGAGCACCCTGGGAGGGTATGTGCCTCAGCAAAACCTTCCTCTTCTTTTGCTTACAGCCTTTTTCAGATTTTCCTTGTACACAAAGCACCATGTAGCCTTCTGTCTGCTTCAGAGGACTCTTCACCTAGATACCTTAGGATCTATGTCAAAGTGAAAAACTACAGCCCATCTCACTTCCTGATTCTTTCTTGTGATGCTTCATACTTCATTGTCTGAAGACAGGGATTACTTTCATAGCTGGCCTTCTGCAACCACTGTGACTGTTAGGACAACTCTGTATAATGCCTGCTTTCCACATGATGTAGCCTTAAAAGGTTGTGATCCAAGGCAAAATGTGTCTTTCCATGAATAAACTCTTATCCCTTCTATCCCTTCAAGGAACAGATGATAATGTATTATAAATTTGACTTGTCTGTCAGCTTATGGCCTTATTCATTGATTTATTTAGTAGCAAACAGGTTTTGGCATCTGGAATGAAGTCCCCTTTCATTAACTACCTTGAGATAATGAAGATGGAGCTGAGATTTTAAGCTTTAAAAATCCACAAAACCAAATTAGAAAAAAGGCCCCTACAGCAAGTGGAGAAGAGGTGAACTAGGGAAAAAAAAAACCTGTGTTGAGCATCTCACATTTAATTCTGTTTGAGTAAGCCTCCCATTGTCCTTTCTCTGCTTTTGTGTTTGCTTTTTGCCTTTTTTGTCACTTACCTTCTACTTTTTCCCCGTTTTTCTTCACATAAGCCTTTCATACCTGAACAACTTGCTGTTTTCTCTCTTCCTTCTTCCCTTTCCTTTCCCAACCACTCTATTTTTCTCTGTTGTCTCTTTACACACGTTCTTTTTCTTGACTTTGTCCCTAGATAATCTTCTCTCCCCCAGTCCAATCTGTTGTGAGTTTTTTTCCTTCCAGATGTGTGAGCATGTGCCTTAGTCCCTCACTTCACAAACTGTAACCCACAGACTGTTGGTTGATGACAAATTGGGAGGCTGTTCATCAGAGAGCTGTTCTCTTCCAGATATTGAGTATCTGAGCCGCCTTCAAAGAGAGAACCTGTCAGATACAGATCTAGTATTATTTCCTGCATAACTGTAGATTTTGTTGTAACATCATGAGGGTACAGGTCTATGCAGCTGTAAGTAAAAGCAGCTATTTATGCCCCCTGCATGAAATCTGCTAAGATGCCATCTACACTAAAAGTCAGAATTGCTAAAAATCTGGGGCAATCATTGAAACTGCAGCCCTCTCTATGTTGGGACATACATTAATCTGGTAATGTAGTGCTCCCTCACCTCTTAAAATACATAATTTTTGCTAGATGGTCTTCCTTTTTAGTTTGAACACCTTATGGTGGCCTTGTTTCATACTTTTAACATACCTAGAAAACTCTAGATGGAATTAAAATATACAGTAGAAGCAGTCTCATTAATGACTGATTTCAGAAGTGGAAAATTTTTCCAGATTAGCAGCAACTCCCAGAGATATTAGAAGCACTGAAAGGGGGAGAGTTTGATTAAAATAGGAATAGTACTGTCAGAAGAGAATCTTCTTTAACTAATTATAATATTGTGGGGTTGTATGGGTTATGGGCCAGGCATGAACTGTACATTAGATCTGAGCTGTGTGGATCTGAAGGGCCAAAACTAAAGTAACTGCCATAGCTTTTCAGTACTTTCTGCCCAAGGAAAGAAGGGCCTCAGCTCCTAGGAGACTCTACTTCCTTCAATGTACTGATCAGCAAACCGGTCAGGTCAGCAGTATTAGAGAAATGACATTAACAAGGACACTTGTCTCTTCGGGTCCTTTCTTCTACTGCTCTCCAAACAATACCTGTGTGTTCTGTGCTGACCCAGGCTGTCATTTTACAGTTTAGCACAAGTGCTTTGGTCCGAGGTGCTGTTTAAGTGACAAAATGGAATGCTTTGTTAAGGCAGTCTTGGTATGGAGGGAGTCACTGAAATACTGAGAGCTTCCCTTAACTTTCAGCCATAAAAAAATTTTTTCTTAAAGTCAGTTTACATGCAGAACAAAACCAATCTGACTAAACACAAAATGCCAACCATATTTCCAGAATCAATGCCTTGGAATATTCTTTAACTAAATTTCAGTGATATTCGCAGAGTAAGCATAGATCAAGAGGAGAATTGTTTGAACAAGCTAGCCCCAAGTATCTTATTGCTAATTGATTTATTACTACTCCTTCAACACACTTTCAAGGAGGGATTCTCTCTGTTCTGTAAAAGGAATATTTTTAGGTTTAAAAATTATATATACAAATAACGGGCATAACTTATTTCAAGCTGAAATAGATCAGTTTTGGAAATGTGATATTATAGCAAGACTTAACCATGCTTGATTCAGCTGGGTAGTATGCCATTCCTTAGGGAATACTTCAAAGAATGACGCAGAGCAGCAGCAACTGGAGGGATACAGACAATTCACACAGACTGCATGCTTTCACACCCTTGTCTCAGATCAGCAATCCCAGATGGCGATCACCCAGAAGAGTCTCAATCTTTTTATATGCAATACTTTGCAGTCACAAAGTGGTTTAACACATAAACTCAGTAAACTCAGATGGGATTGACATTACCTTCAGTAGGCTGAGCACCCTTCTACATCCACTTACTGAAGGAAATTAGTGTGATCGCTTCAGGCACAGTTCGTACCTCTGTAATTAACAGTAGTACAAAGTGCTGCAAGGACACATTCCTAAACATTGTTGAGGGAGGGATCTGGGCATAGGAAAACAATATGCATCTCAGCATCTGGAAGGCTAGCAAATATAATAATCAGTTACACCAGTGTAAATATGTGAGGTACATGTCATCATAGGCATGGTACTCACAGAAAAGAAAATAGCAGAATCATTTTGGCATCTCCTCTGCCACAGTGAGGCACTCAGCTTTGCTCCCAGTGGGCATCAGTTACCAATATTTATTCCTTCATGCAGGTTAAGCCTTAGATTTTTATCCCAATCTTACCTCAAACCTCTTGAGAATGTATTATGACAGCAGAAATAGATCCAAACGAGCGTCTAGTCTGACTGTTTTGTGAGGTGAGTTATGGAAGCAGTAAGAGTAGAAAGGATATGAAAAAGAAGAAGGTAATATTTCTTATTTTCTATCCCTTATAAACAAACAAAAAGTAAACAACTTTTTATTCTACCAGTTCAACCTGGCCATTATAGATTTAGTCATCTATATTACTGCGCAATGTGATTCCACATTATTTTCTACCCCAGTGAAAAATGCGTTTGTCTGTTTCTTGTGGTGGGTGGTGTTTGCCTGGCATGGGTGATCCCACTGGTGTAGAGACTCAATCTCCAAGCTAAAGCACTCCTGGGCAGAAGTCACCATTCACAGCACCATGATAATATGGATCTGTTCCTCACAGCTGTGGAACCAGTGTGGCTTCCTCTACATCAAACATCTTTACACCATCCTCCACTGTGTCTTTACTTCCACTGTGAGGTCTCTGAAGCACAATAATTCCTGATAATGGAATGCACATGTTAAACAGACTATTAATTAAAACAAATCTCATTATCAAAAAAGACTATTACTAAAGCACCAGGTTTTTCACATGAAAACAATGGAATTCCTCCACTGGTCTCTGGTCCTTCTAGAATGCCTCTCTGTCCCATATCCTGTCATTTAAAAATAATTTTACAGTAAAAATACATTAATAACTTTTAACCTTTTATAAAATGATTCCATTAAAAATTCTATTTTAATCATTTTCTCACAGCAAAGAAGAGATACTAAACCATGTAATTCGTATTCATGACAGCAGGCATCATTGCATCCAGACAATGCTGGGAAAATTTTGTGAGACAGAGATAGGCAAATCAATTATAATGAAACTTTTGTTTACTGGATACTTCTTGTTGGATTTTAATGTCTGGACATACAACATGCATGTATAAGCTATTTTGGAATTATTTAAAATCATTTGTGGGACTCATCAAAAATAAATTAGTCTGACATTTGCACTTTTGGGATTAGATTAAGCTGTCTGCTCTGCCCCCCTTGTGAAGTGCAAAAGAGAACACTTTGGCTAGAAATGAGCAGTTTAGAGAAAGCCAACATGTAAGAGTTGTGGACAGATCCACTTTAAAATTTTAACAAATGTTGTAAGTATTCTTTTATTCAGACTCTGAGAGGCTTTGGAGACAAAAAAAATTACAAGCATTAGAAAAAGCAGCAAGGAAAACAGAAGTAATTTCCAACTTTCTGTAAGGCAGTTATTATTGTGGTTCCTAGATATTACATTATTTACACCTTCCTTCTCCTCCTGGGTGCATTGGATCTATTTCATTCCACTCATGCAAATTGTGTTGGGATCATCAGGGCTCTTATTTGTATACTATAAACTTTAATTGCACTGTTTTAAAACAAAGACCTTCAATCAGCCAGACCAGGTATAGTTACAGCTGGGAATCCTGAACAGCTTATTTAAGCAGATTAATTTTTTTTCCATTCTGAAGACTGTATTCACTTGTGCATTTTGGGAGGAAGAAAGTTAAAGGCAGAGATGTAAAAGATACTGGGTCAAATCAGATATCTTTACTGACTCAACATTTGGACAAACACACTTTGCCAGTAGTAAAGATTTGAAGATCTGGCCCATAACAATTCTTACAATAGTAGACTGTATTTTGTTCTTGGCAGAGCACCAAATCTAATTTACTCTGAGTTTACAGGAGAAAGAAATACGAAAGTGTTCTGCCTCCCATTTGTTGCAGCAGCATAATCAGCGGTGAACTGTCACTCTGAACAGCAGCAAAAGGACCAAAAGGGGAATGCTCGGCTCTGCCCGTGCTGGTGGGTGACGTCAGGAAATCGCTGCTGGGTGACGTCAGGAAATCAGTCTCCTGAGGACAAACAGCCAGCACGCAACCAGCCTTTGTTCTGCTCTTCCCCGCTCCGCCCCCGCCTCTTCTGGCACATTAGCTTTAGCAGACAGATAAAATGTTAACAAAACACTCGTGTTTACATGTGTTTTCCACTTTGTCTACAGAACTAAGCAACAATAACCAGGAGCCCCTTTCTGACTTGGCTTGTGTGCCAAGGACAGCAGACCCGTACCACAAGTGACTTCATATAAAAGTGTCTCCAGATGCCATCCATGCGGTGGGAGAGAGGGCTGTGACGTGTTACTGTGTGACAATGGTTCCTCGTACCTGAGGCTCACAGGTGGGGAAGAAGGGCTCCTTGGTCAATGCAGAAATTCAAGAAGCCAAAGCCAAAGGCAGTATAATGCCGGTGAAAATCTGCCCAACTCTCCATGGGGAGGCACAGGAAGCCACTGCTTTTCCAAGCAGTAATAATTTGCATGTAGCAGCCCATGCACCTAGATATCCCTCAGGACCAGAGGATCAGTGGCTGAATGCTGGAATGAAACTCATGGGACTGGTGTGAGAGTTCAAGCACCATAAATATGCAGATGTCTGATGCTTGAAGAGAGTGATATGCCTTGCTTCCATCCCTTTATTTTGAATTACACTGAGTGCCGTTTTTGAAGGCAGACGTCTGGTTTCTAAAAGACTGCCTGCAGGAGCTCAGCCTGGAGGCAGGATGCAGCTGATCAGCTGCCTCCAACTAGGCAATGGCTTAAGCTCCTGCTAAATTTCTGCAGGAAGTGTGGAGCAGCCTGCTTTGACAGATACCATGGAGGTCCAGCACCCTATCCTTATCAAAGCACCACCCCTTCACTTTATTCTCTCTAAAAATAAAGTAAAAACCCCATAGAATTCAGCCATGTTTCTCTAGTTTTTTGTCAGCATCATCAGTTCCAAAGCCTGGCACACCACCCTTTCACTGTTATGCTTTTTATGATGATTAAGCACATGTGTTTTTAAGGTGAGGGTCTCTATTGTCTCCCCTATGATTTCCAGTATTGGCTAGCATAAGTCTTCTTGTGCATGCAGCTACTCGTCTCAAAGGACAAATTACTAAGGAAGCAAGAAATGTTGAAGGAATGTACATCCCAAATCAACTTGAGGAGACAGAGTTTAAAAAGAAAGTAATGGAGAAGAGGCTTCTTCACGGACGAAACCAAAGAGGTGATGAAGGGTCTCATCATCTGGGGCTGTTCTTGCAGGAAATTTCTTTAATTCTCCTTCAGACACATCAGTATCTTAAAAAAGAGGAAAGACTTCTATCCTGGCCCACTGTGTTCAGGTCAGGCTACCTCAGCTGTGGTTTGGAGATTTGTGAATTTCTTTGCCATTTGTATGGGATACAGTTTAGCCCAGGATAAAGACATCTAATACAGAAGAGATGACCATCTGCTAAAATGTAACAGATTTGCAATTCCCTGCTGTAGAGCTCTGTTTTCCTTTTCAGCCTTGTACTATATAATTTTGGCTGGGCAGATTTTTAAATCTGTATTTGCTAATAAAAAGACAGCAGTTTCCACTGAAGCAACTCTGTGTGTTCAGAATCTTTGTGTCTGGTGGCCTTTGAAGCACCACTGTCAGCTGTAAAAGTTCACACTGGTTTGGGGTTCTTAGACTTGAGGTTTTCCACTCTGTTGTTGGTTTGGGTTATCTGGGGTTTTTTGCTAAAGGTTGTGGGAAATTGATTAAGGCCAGCGCTGTTTAATATCTTTATCAATGATTTGGATGAAGGGATTGAGTGCACCTTCAATAAGTTTACTGATGACACTAAGCTGGGCAGATGTTGATCTGCTGGAGGGTAAGAAGCCTCTGCAGAGGGATCTGGACAGGCTGGATTGATGGGTTGAGGCCATTTGTGAGAGGTTCAACAAGGCCAAGTGCTGCGTCACAGCAACACCCTGCAGTGCTAAAGCCTTGGGGCAGAGTGGCTGGAAATCTGCCTGGTGGAAAACGGCCTGGGGGTGCTGGTTGACAGCAGCTGAACAGGAGCCAGTGTGTGCTCAGGTGGCCAAGAGGGCCAATGGCATCCTGGCAATGGAATCAGCAATAGCGTGGCCAGCAGGACCAGGGCAGAGATTGTCCCCCTGTGCTCAGCACTGGTGAGGGCACACCTCAAATCCTGTGTTCGGTTTTGGGCCCCTCACTGCAAGGAAGACATCGAGGTGCTGGAGTGGGTCCTGAGAAGAGCACTGAGACTGATGAAGGGTCTGGAGCATAAGTCATGTGGGGAACAGCTGAGGGAGCTGGAGTTGTTCAGCCCAAAGAAAAGGAGGCTCAGGGTGACCTTGTTATGCTCGACAACTAGCTGAAGGGAGGGTGTAGAGGGATGGAGATTGGTCTCTTCTCCCAGGCAGCCAGTAACTGGACAAGATGAAATAGCCTCAAGCTGTGCCAGGGGAAGTTCAGTTTGGATATCAGGAAGAATTTTTTCACTGGAATGAGCTGTCCAGGGAGTTGGTGGAGTCACCATCCCTGAAAGTGTTCAAGGAATGACTGGACGTGGCTCTTAGTGCTAAGGTTTAATTGGCAGAGTGGAGTTCAGTCAAAGGTTGGACTTGATGATCTTGCAGGTCTTTTCCAACCTTAATGATTCTATGATTCTAAATGCAGTTTTTTTCTTAGCTCTCAGAGGGAACAAAAATTCTGTCTTATAACCTACTTTGATGAAGAATTCTGAACACCTAAATTGTCAAATTTTGTTCCTTACTACTTCTCATTATCAGATGTGGACTGAATAGTTCACAGAGTTACATTTTCCTGACATAAGGTTCTTGTTTGACACTAGTCATATATTTATATTAATGCAGTCTTGCTAGGTGACTTGGTGTATCTTTGCATTTTGAAGTCTTCAGATGAAATGGAAAAAAATGGCATTCACTCACTTTATTAGCACAGTAATCAGATTTTCAGAGTTTCACAATAACAGGAGAAGCTTGAAAAGTAATTAAGAGATTCTCAACACAGCAGGAGTTTTTGTTAAAGGAGAAAACTAATTCAGACTGTAGTTTGAAGATACAAGAGAAGCTAGGGCTGGAGTCCAAGAGACTCCTAATCTTCAAGAAAAGTAGCTGCTCTGAAAGCCGTGGGGAGGGAGAGGTCATTCATATACTTTCGCTTTCCTTTAAAAGAAAGCAAACTATTCGGAGCTTATCTAACAATTAAAACATCTGCTTCACAAAGGAAAAGTACATGTCAGCTTGCATTGCCTTGATTGAAAGGATGCATTTTATAATGTAAGAACTTGGAAATATAAAAAGTAGTACATAAATTTGCGTTTGTAAGGAACAAAGTTGATTTCCAAAGATTAATAACAGACTGTGCATATGCCTTTGAGAAAGCACCCAACCACGTGAATGACTGTTTGCAAATGCAGGTTATTTAGATGTAACCAGATCCTGTAAGTAATGCGTGTGTAAGTCAAACTGGAGATTTTGGTGTTCAGTTTTAACATTAACATAACGTACTGACATTTTCAAAACTGTGAATCTTCTAAACTTCATTTTTCCCTGATGCAGATATAGACATTAATGAATGGCAACAAGTAACTCATTTGTAAATCTTTGCTATCTCCTAGCCTATCTCCTATTTCATGCCTCCCTTGTTACTGCTTTCCCTATCTCATCTGCCCTTTTCTGTGGCTAGCTGCCACCTCTCCTACTGCTTTGATTCTGCAGTGCAGACACAGGTTTCTTTAATCATTTTGAGCAGCTGTGTTTGGCTTTAAGCTTTTATTTTCTAAAAAAGTAGAAATTATGAAAAACTGCTTTAATAGAATAAAAATTAATTGGTGCTGCCTCTTGTGCTAAATGTACTGATACAATTCATAATGTGGTTTCATTTCTTTAAATGTAATAATTACCTTTTAAAATGTGCATGTGGATTAATCTTTTTATGGTGTATGATAATGGAGGAGTTTTATATGACTCACAAGTGATGATAAGGATGTACATTGTAGATTATTGCTCTATCACCATGCATTTGCAGAGAGCTCCCTTATGGCAGTAAAATAATAATAGGACTGATTGCCTTGTCCTAAAACCCACTGGAAAGCACCACTCTGGGTTATTTTAGGACATAATAGAGAGGTTTGTTCTCCTGTGGGCTTCTCTTAGGTGGTAAGGATGTTGGCCTGACTTATGGAACCAGTGTGTCTAGGTCTCCTAATCTACACCAGAATCCCCTCACCCAAAAGCTGTGCCTTGGCTTTTACTTTCTCATGCTCTCTAGGGCTGGAGAGAAGGAGAAATGTATGGAAAGAAACAGAAAATTAAAATACATCATAGAAGGTCAGTGAGAAACCAGTGTGCACCCACTTCTTGCTTTTTTCCCTCTCATCTCTCTCTACTTTCAGAGAAAACTGCTCTTCAGGCGCGTGGCATTTCCTACAGGAATGAGCGTGTCTGAGCCAACTCCACTGGAGTTTTATGGACTGAAATATCTACATTTGAGAGAGTTTCTTACAGTGACCAAGTGCCATGTCATTTTTAACCTGCAACAGCCAAGAAAGCTGTATTGAAGACGTACATTTTAAAATGCTAGTAGAAACTGAAGAACAGGCAATGATTTTGCCAGAAACTTTTATTTTAAAAGCAGAACAAATCAGACAGTGGCTGTTGCCAAACATCTTTCAGTGGACTCTTGTTGCAGATGCTGACCCACAGTAGGACTCAGTCATGAGGACTGGGACAGAAAATATGACCAAATGTGATTCAGCACATCAGCACTGCATTTGTGTGTGTAATCCTCTTAATATCCATTTCCGTTACCCCTATAAACTTGTACCCGGCCCATCTTTATCTCAACTGTCTCGGCCTTCTAGTCACCTTAGTCTAGTGGTAGCTCTTTGAGTTGTAAACCAGAAAAGAAATATTGTTATTGTTGCCATCTAAATCTTACAGGGCACTCAGTTTATCCAGATTTGACACATTGAGTGGGGACACGCAGTAGTGTCACCATCCTCTGTCCCACAGGCAAGGATAAAATGATATATGTGCTTTTCCAGGAAGTGCTAAGAGGAGCTCCAACTCCCATCACTTCTTTTCCTCTCCTGCCTACAGGAATTCCTGCCATGCTGCTCTGCTGCTGAATTGTGTTCCCTGCAGCCCCAAAAGAAGATTTCTGCTGGTAGCACTGCAGAGCCAAGCCAGCAGTCTGTGTATTAATATTTTTAGTGATGTGGAGTGCTCTCCTGAAATCATAATATCCAGATGTTCTGAGACCATGGGGAGAATCTTAGGTTTATATAAACCATGAAGAAAATTTTGAAAAAGTAGTTTCAAAATCCTTAGTAAAAGCACTTGCCCCTCAGTGTCAGGCTTTTCAAGCCACTGTAGTGATTTTTGCCTCACCATTTTTGAATGCTTGGGGGTAGCAAGTTGCATCACTACTGCCACTGCCTTAGGCTTGTTTAGGAGGATTTGGGTTTAAGGTTAAATCAAAGTTTGAGGTTAAATCAAAGTTTGTAGGCAAAAATCTGTTTCTTCTTTTGTGGTGTTTTTCACTTAGCTCTGGTTTGCATCTGTTCAAGTTAACCCCTAACTGCTGGGGTGATTTAGGGTGAATCCTCACTATAAGGCTGTTTTACATGACTGAGAGTAGTGCTGGAAAGAGGTCAGGGTTTCATTGACATAATCCAGTCTTGGGGTTTGCAAAGGTTCACCTTTGCTGGTGTTCAGTCAGTATCCCTGACTTTGATTTGAGGAGGCTGCTATTCCAACACAATGATTCACAAAAAACATATATGAAACTTTGGAACTCATTGTAGCCAGGAGTTCAGAGTACCTTTTGAGTTCTCAGGGTTCACTGTAGGTTTTCAGCTGGCTGGTTCAGAGGTTTTCACCATCCCTACCTTCAGATGTCTACTATTTCTTCCAGAAAGACCTAGAAGTTTTGTAATAATCCTTCTTCCATGCTCTTGAAAACTACATTCCAAGCTGACGGACTGGGATACCTTTATTCCGATTGTTTTAAAAATGCACACATTTCTTACAGGAAAAAAATAGAGTCACACAAAGGATTGCTTTCAGTTGAGTGGTTTTTATTTCCTGCATATGAATTTATGACATAGCTCAGAGATTACATAAGTCAATAGCTGGTAACATAGTTATAGACTATGGAAAGAAACCTGGCAGAGAATAGTCCTATGCTGCTATTACACCTGGACTAAAACTACCTGGTGCAGAAATGACTCACACATGTAGGGGAAATGAGTCTTGGAGAAAAGGTGTCTGTATACCTTCATCCTGCAAGTGATGGTTTGCAGAAACAGTGCAGTGGTCTTTAAAATATCCTGTTAGTTGGTTGTGCTCTCTGGCACTAGCAGGAACACTTGGTGCATAGTGAAGTTATACTGGAATTGAGACTGGCAAATCTTCCTATTCTCTGCTGCTTCCTTTTTTTCACCCTGTAACTGCTTTATACATGATTGCCTTCATCTGCTGTCCTACCCTTCAGCCTCCAGGGCCACATTTGTGATTGGTATATGAGGAGCAGGTGACGAGGAATTGCACTGTAGGCTTCCTGCTGGTGGTAAGGGCAACAAGCGCTTCACACAAACTTCTGTTGATGACATCTGGATGGTAGCTCATTTAGGGAAAATGCATATAAGGTAGATTTAGACTGGATATTATGAAGAAATTCTGTGTTGTGAGGGTGGTGAGGCACTGGAGCAGGTTACCCAGAGAAGCTGTGGATGCCCCATTCCTGGAAGAGTTCAAGGCCAGATTGGATGGGTCTTTGAGCAGCCTGGTCTAGGGAAAGGTGTCCTTAACTGTTTTTCTTTTTAAAAATTATAATGAATGGCAGTGTTCAAATTCATTAAGAATAAGATTTTCCCCTATTGCTTCAACACCTTAATGTTAAACATTATCATATGCATAACAGCATGGTACATATTAAACAAAGAAGTTCATACTGAGTCAAATAATTTGCATAATTATTAGCAGGTCTCTTTGCTAGTTGTACAACCTTTAAAAAAACAACAACAAAAAAGCTGAAGAGTGTAATCTCCTTTTTAAATGCTGCAGAGGCCATTTTATATTTCTGAGACTTGGGAAATCCCACTGTCTCTTTATGAGATATATCTAGGGATAATCTAAAACTGGAGTTAATTAGTACAATGTTTATTATTCTGATGTTAATGTTATTTTTCCACTCATAGCTCTTGTTCGGGTATATCTATTAAAGTGATGTCTTTATGTGTTACTATACATCAGCTGAGACCTAATCCACCAAGTTCATGTGCATCCTTTTGCTTTCTGCGTGGGTGTAGCTTCCTTGGTTTAAACAGAAGTAGGTTTAATCAAGTGTTTAAGTGTTTACGGTGTACAATAAAGGTATGATACATTTATACTCTTTTTGCTAAAGTGTACCTCTAACATTGTTCCTTTTCCCCAGCTGTCAAGCACATACTTGATTTTCTTATCACTTTGTCTCAAATTATTTCAGCATGGTTGTCCCGAATATTTTACAGTTCATAGGTAAATAAAAACATACGTTAAATTGTTGAGTAAACACATAAATAAATGGAGAACAATACACAAATGAAAAGAAAATCCAGTCAAACACACTTATACAAAACCCAGCCAATGAACTATATCTCCAGCATAGATAAAAGGTTCAGGAGTGAGTTGAGGGGGTGGATAATGAGGGACTAAAGGGCCTCTGTTCTTGTCTTTGTGCTTTTGAGGATAGCTTTACCATAGTGCACCCAAGAATGTTTCAGTGGGCACTGAGGAAGGATGTAGACACCAATTTCTCACTAACTCCAGAAGCCAGGCAGTAAGCTATTGGTAACTGAAAGCTCTTTTGCCTCATTCCCGCCCATCTTGGTTAAAAATAACTTTTATTTACAAGGCTATATTAGCTCCTGGTCAGTCCATTTTCTGATTCACTATACAGCCAGACAGACCTTTGCATAACCCAACTGAGACATTGCTAAAGGAACAAGAAGCAAGAATTACCTGAGCTGGCATAGCTGCCAAAAGAAGTGAGCTTCACTTACCAAATAGCATCCACACTATGGACAGCCAAACCATGGCCTTGCTCCAAACTGGCATCCCAGGGGCAAGGGGGACCCTCTTCACTTTTGTGGAGCAGGAGTAGCAAGAGGCTACTCTCACAGCTCTCTGCTGTAGCAGCAGGCTTTTCCATGGAGAAGAGCACCTGAAAGGAGGGATGGTTGTAGATAAGCCTTCCAGTCCTTACACTCTCTAGAGCAACTGGCTGGGACCTGCCACTGTGCTTGTCACATCCATGCTCCTCCCGAGGGGCTGTTGACAGGATCCCCAGAGCACTTTGTTCACACACTATTGACATCCATGGTGTGCCTCACGTTTCCCAAAGTTAATGATCCGGATTGTCTGCAGATGCAGGCAGACATCACTGCTCACACCTGTGGTGCTGACGAGCTAGTTACAAAAAAAACATGTTTTACCTAGGGTGACTAAATATATATAAGGTTTGTGAAAATTGACCTTTCTTGTTGGATGAGTTTAAAGAAACAGTTTTTCACTTAATGGCTGGCTTGAATCCAGGCCAAATTGGTAAGTCTGTAAGTCTGGGCTAAGCAAGTAATTTTGAACAAATTATTTATTCAGTGAAGATAGCTGCTTTTCCTCACTACTACATAGTTCATGGACAGACTGTGAAACTCTTTAACTTACTTGTAATTCAAAGTTATTCATACATTTCTTCACATAATAATTCTTGGTCTAAAACTATTTATGAAAAGATTATCAGTGCCTGCCATGAAGAGACATGAAGGAATGGAAATTATGTCTGGTTCAGAATCAGCTTGAAAATGTAGATGGATATGCTCTAACGTGAAGAAACTCTTCACTGTTCAGTGAATGTGGCTGGTTTTCCTCAAATCATTTATTTGACAGACCAGTTTTTCTGGCATTTGACCAGCTCCATAATTCATAGAGAATTTCCCTCCCCCCTGCCCATCATTTTCCCAGCTCTGCTGAAAGCCTTGCAGCCAGACAGCTGTTCTGAATGAAGTGTATATATGGCCTCATATCAGTTCCTAGTAAATAGGTACACTGGTGTGAAACCACACGTACTACCTTGGGGCCATCATTGCAGAGGACAAAAGGACATGGACACTTGCCTGCCCACTTTGTAATAGAATTGGCCCCTCTGGTACGAGCTGCAGTTAATAAACATTAGTATAGCAGCACGAACTTTGTGGTGCGAAGGGCAACACCTGTACCTGCTGTGCTGTCAGAACAAAGCTAGCATGCCGTGCCTTTTAGCATCCCTTAACTACTCACAAAGAGAAGGGTGAGGAGGAAGACTTGCTCTTTCCAGTCCTAATTCTCTCCTGCATCTGGGCAGAGCTCATTTGGGCATCGCTCGCTGAATCCTTCAACTCTTCTGCAGAAAAGCTGGCACTGCCTGGGGTTTCTGCTTGGCATCCCAGACCAGGGCATTTATTTAAACCTTCAACTCCTTTTCCTCCGGTGGTAACATAATTCTTTTGGTTAACCCTCTGGTTAACCTCAAACCAAAGAGACTGATTCCTTTCAACTCCATCATCTTTCCTCCCTTCACTCTCCACTATTCCCCTCCTGCAGCCCTCACCTTGTTCTTTTACCTGCTTCACTTGTTTTCTGGTTTTTGTGATTCATAGCTTTTCTCTTTAGCCTTTGCTATTTTGGAGAGAAGGATGTCTTTCCTGGCCCCAGCTAGAGCTCTTTCAAGGTCTGACTTATTCTTTACAATATATCCCATTTTTTTTTTATTTTATGTTATAGTGGAGCCTCCAGCTGGTATTAATAATCACTGAAAGGAGAGTTCCTACCCAAGGAATTTAGAATGCAGATGAATTAATTCCACAGGTTAAAGAGACCCATCCTTTTATAAACGTACAGTGTTCAAAACAGTAATTAAAATTATTAAAAACCTGATTTGGTTGTATCAGGATTCTAAGTATTAATATAAATACTAATTTAGGTAATAGACCATTTAAAAGATTCTTACCTGCCTGTGGGTTGTTTTTATTCTGGCCTTGCAAGATTTTTAACCTATCTTCAGTGTTGCAGAGCAGTAATAAAGTCAACTATCCTGGATCTTATCGTTATTTTAAAATACCTTATTCTTTCTCACTCAGCTCTGCTTTTGTGGTTCTGGTAGCCCTCTGCAAAATAAAGTAAGTATTTTTCATTCAGTTCTGCAGGTGGTGAAAGACGTAAAACATTAGAATGAGTTCTTTAAAACAGCTGTAAACTAAAATGATGCTTGTAAACTGAAATACTGCAGTTTTGTTCACCCTGAATTTTAAAATAGTTTCATGGGGTAATTGAGCCTTAAAGGATCTGGATTTTTTAAACTCTATTATGTTATTATGCAGTTGCCACAGGGGGAGCATATGCTTGCTGCCAAAAGTCTAAAACTGGAATCTTGGATGTTAAACAGATAAGATTAAGTCATAGACTTCAGCTGCACTAGAAGCAAGCACAACATTCATCTGAAGCATGTGACAGCTATGTCCTGGAAAACTGTTTCTAGACAGACATTCTTGCCTGCTTACATAGACTGAAATAGGCCATTCTCATTCATTCAGTCTACTGAGTTTTAAGCACCTCTGTAGCACTATTTGCCTGAATGTTTTTCCCATTTTCCCAAAGTGTGGCATTTCTTCTTTAAGGAGACTTGTAAATGAAGCCTTTCACCTAGGATGGTTATCCTATTAAGGATTTCTACTGTTTTTATTGGTCACTGCAAACACACTGTGACATTTGGGTTTTAAGACTTAACTTTTTCTTAATTGTATTAATGGGTTTGAGTCTATGTTGGATTACAGGTATCAGTTTGTGCACATTCTGTTACATTTTATTGTGCCCTAAAACATGACAGGCATTGCACTGAACAAAAGAAAGATATAATCACTTCCCTGAAGAATTTACCATCTAACTTTAGATTAAAAAGAGAGTAATAAACAGCAGGAGGAGATGGAGTGAGGAACTACCTCTCACATTACAGCAGTAAGATGAAGCTGTTAAGCTGTTGGGGCTTGTAAACACCTCGATTGCTTAACTAAATGGTTTATTTAAAATAATTATGATCAGTGAGCCACTAATTGTAGGCACCACCAAAATGAGCTCAAAAGGAGGGATTTGAATGAAAAGTTCAAATTCAGTGAACCAGAATCAGCATTGCATCTCACAAACCAGGCAGCATGAGATGGAAAAACTTGCTGGAGAGGTAGGTAAGTGGGACATCAAGACTGATGTCACTGGTAAGTGGAGTGAGCAAACCTCTATACACAGAAAGCGTGCAGTTATGCTAGGCACTAAAGGTGGGAGCAGACAGTTTAAATCTAATGTGGTGGATAAATGAGAGCTAGTGGACTGATTTAAAATGGATTTAAACCTCTGAAGTGTTCCAGCTGACTTAGCAAGGTCAGCACCAGTGTGTTAGGGAAAGCATGGACCTGTAGCCAGGTAGAGCAGACTGACAGGAGAGGAGGCATGTAGCTTTCAGGGACAGACCCTGGGATGAGTGTTTATCCACTGGAGCAGAATAAAAGTCTGGAAGATTAGTCCATAAGCACTGCTGAAGGTTTCTTACCTAGACCTCAGTCACCTATCCCTCATCGCTGCTGTAGCCCACCTCTCTTCGTGTCATGGCTCCACATTAACAGCCCTCCTGAGTCTCCTTCCTTACAGTGTCTATCCTGAAATATGTATTGGAATGATGTGCAAGTGCTGTCTTCTAGGTTATGTATGGTTTGGTGGCACTAGCGCACTTCGCAAGGCATATAATTGTATACTCATCACATCGTGTGTGGCCATTTTCTTCGGTGGGGACTTTGGGGTGCATTTCAATGTGCATTTCATTGTCCCTAAGGATCCTTAAATAAATTCCGAGGTAAAACCCTTTTCCCTCTTAACTGTGTTCAGCTCTCTTAATTTTAAGACCAGGATAAGGCATCAGTACCAGGTAAATGTACATTGCAGCAAGTGCCATGTTTGCTCAACAGTGAGGCCAAAGACTGCCAGAAAAGGTAGCTTAAACTGATCTTCACATGAAGATAAGGCTCAGTGACAGAACTGCACTTGGACATCTTTGACATTGGTGTCCATAGTCTGTAGAACGCTAATATGAAAAATCAAGCAGCACTGAAATGCAAACTAAATAAAACACATTTCAAACCACTTGTTAAAGAAGAAACTTGGATGTCCCGGATGGCTTGGTTTTTGTGCTATTGCAAATCCCCAGTCATCTATACCTCTTTCTTTGATGGTCTCAAATGGTTAACATCTAGACTTTATTACCTTACTGAATCTTGTATGTTGTCAGGCAGCACCACATTGATTAAATCGCACTCAGGAGAGAGCTAACCACAAAGCCATAAGCATTCTTGACAGGTCATTCTTGCTTGGGCCTGGTTTCTTCTGTATAAAGATTAAAAATCTTGTCACTGATGGTGAAGAATGAAGTACGTGCGAAACAATGGAGCATCAATAACTCATAAAAAGCACTTAACAGAAGTGGCAGAATTTGAATGAGATGCTGTATACATTAAACAAAATAACATTAGTAGTAATGTTGGAGATTGAGAGTACTGTAAAATCATTTCACTAAATGTTGAATGCAAGTACTAATTGACAGTGATTGTTCATTTCAGTGGTAAGCGAGTGTAAGAATTTTATTTTTATTCAGCACTGTACGAACCAGGGCAAATAAGTCCTTTGTATTTTGCATCATTTCTTTCCTGAATATTCCATATTAACAGCATTTGAAATGAACAGGTTCTCATTCTCTATTCTGCTGGGTCTGATTTTGCTCTGCCCTTTTAGAATAAGGCAACTCTACAACAGGCAATCTACCTGGTAGATTCTTGACTTCCATGATGGCAGCTACTTTATTCCTTTATCTGGGTTACTGGTGTAGGAGTTGTGGCTTTAGAGAAAAGAATATGACCAATATACACTTGCATTAGAGTTTATTTCTACCTTCTGGCCTGCTGTAGGAAGCTGGTGTAAACTAGAGCTACATTCTCAAGAAACGAGGAAGCCAACTGGCAGAGTTATGACTTTTTCAGAGGCCCATTCTGGTGGCCAGGTAACCCTGGGGAAGAGAGCAGAAGCAGCCCAGTATTTTTACCTACCTTCTGTCTCTGCAGGTTTCCATCAGGTGAACAGAAACCTTGAACAGGGGAGCTGTTTGAGATCTGCACTTTTCCTCCTTCTAGTGTTTCAGATACTGAACTCTCAGAAAAGGTAGGCAGTCCTGATGGTTGAAAGGCAGTCTGTGCTGGGGAGATACTTTGAGAAATAAATGGCAGTGGTTTAATTGGACTTAACAGTAGTATCCTATCACATAACACACGTGAAGAGAGAAAAGAGCCCAGGATTTTACTGACAGCTCTTGAAACTTATGTTTTTGAGACATGGTCTTCAGCAGCTGGATTTGAATCAGGAGCCAAGATTGAGAAGAAGGCTGACAAACACAAGTGGCTTGAAATGGTGATTTTTTGGGGAGACTTTCAGTCCAGAAATACCTTTGTTTTTATGGAATGCTGAGACAACTGTGAAGCTGACTTAACAAGCCTTATGTCTTTGGGTTTCCATTTATTACAGAGAGCTGTACGCTTCCACAGGAAAAAAAAGTGGAGCCACAAAATTGAAAACATTGGCCCACAGCTTCTTGATAATCTTTATCTGAGAGGCAGGGCTGTCTCTCAAGGTATGTGAAGGAACTCTTACAAATACAAAGAGAAAAGTGTTCTTTCTGTAATTGAATAATCTAAATGACTACTATGGCCTCCCTGTGGATTTCCTATCCAAATGCCAACTCAAACTGTTCATGATTACACTGTGAGAGCCAAAGAGTTCACAACCTGCCCTGGGAAGACTGTAGAACACGGAAAAAAGGAACCTAGAAAAACTGAAACTGCTTCACCACATTATTATTATTTAATACATTATTAAATTGCAGCAGTCTGACTGAAGATGCTCATAAGGTTATGCTTTCCATGTCCTTTTTAAATTGTCAAAGGATACAAGTCACTTAAAAAAAAAAATTGGGTAGAACAAAGTGTGCTACAGGAGATTTACCACTAACACTTAGACAGTCTTGCTGTTCTTGAGACAAGCCACCCCTCAGGCAAATTTGTGTAATCTACACAACACGCAATTTCCATAGGCATGAGCACTTGCAGGGCAGGGTTAAGGTGAAGATTTACACTGCTGGAGAGCAGTCAGGCTGCTACTTCTAGAGACAGATTCTGGAGCTGTTTGGTGTATTCAGTATTTTTGGAGGGCAAAGATGCAGTTTTAAACTGTATTTAGCCTAAAGTTTAGAGTAACGGGGGTTATAAGTAGTCCCAGATGGTCTCAGCACTTTGTTGCTGTAGGCAGGATGGTGATTTCAGGGAGTGCTCGTGGGCTGATGCAGGAGCACAGGATGTGAAGGCATGAAGTGTTCCAGTCCCTGTAAGTTTGCAAGCCAGGGAAGGAAGGAGGAGTGCCGCAGGGCCTTCAGAGGCATTTGCAATACCTCCCTTGTAGGATGTCTGATTTTTGTCTCACCCTTGGCAGAAGAGCACACAGACCCATACTATCATCTGATCTGCTGCAGGGTTGCCATTCCACTGCTGCTAATTCTCCCTGCTCTGCACCTCTGGGGTTTACAGCTGCAGCAACCATCATCTGAGGAACACAGAGAGTGGGGCTCTAGCCCAAGGCTGCTGCTGCTGCTGCTGCTGCAGATGAGGCTGAGCAGTGAAGAGCGTGAGCAGGCGAGGAGCTGCCACTGCCTTCTCTTTCTCAGGCTGCAGCAGGTCCCTGATCCCTGCTGCCAGCTCAGCAGGCAGGGCACTGCTGCCTTCCCCCCTGCAATGGGAACAACCTGTGTGCTAAATGTGGCCCAGCTGGACCAGACCTAGCTTGCTCAGCATAAATAGTGCTGGTCTGAAGGTCTAATTAAAACAAAGTGAGGATAATAACCCTTTAAAATCACAGAGGGGAATCAAAACTTCAAACAAGCCGTTTCAGTAAGAAGTAAAATTTGGTTTTCGTTTTTGTCCAAGGTTTTAGAAGGTGTTTGTTAGATCAAGATAGCTATTATGACCTAGTATTATGCCTTAAAATACCCATCCAAATAAATCCTTGGTGAATTTTAGGGTCAGGAAAGACTTTTGTGACTATGAAGGAATAGATCAGCTCCAGTTCCTATTTCAAAGAAATGCTTTGGAGCCAGGAAAGCAGTTTTCTGCCCCTTAAAGAAAAAAGGGTTTTGTTTGATATATTATCTAGGGATGACTATTTGGGACAGACACATCTGACCCAGAGGCAGGTGAGAAGAGAGGACTTGCAAACACGACTGAGTCATGTGTGTTGGGTGTTTGCATTGTGCTAACTAACAAAGAAACCAAATACCTGTAGCTCTGTCAGCTCCCCTCTGACTGGTGTGCTTGTGCATTTGGTGTTTTAGCAAGTGATAGGATGCAGAAGGGTTGGCTGCAGAGGTTTGGGCTGGTGCTGGAAAGAAGTGGGCCAACACTGTAGTCTGGTTCATGGCTGCATTGATATGCAAATAAAGCACAGTGAGTAATGAAATGTATGTGTTGTTTCACACTGAGCCAGGTAAATCCAGTTTGAAAAAAGAGTCTGGTGGCATATTAGATTGCTTATAGGAATAAAGTACCTACTTTGTAGTCTCACTTTCACACCGGTAATTAGCATTAAATTCCTGTTTTGGAAAAAGGTTGGGTTCTGCTGGGGTTTTTTTGGAAACAAAATGAAGAGTTTCTGTGCTCCTGAGTGCTGACTTGTTTATTCTGTTCTTTGCATAGGATAACTGGTAAAGGCTTTCTGCTTCATGCTGAATTTGGCTCAGATTTAAACGTGCTTTGCATATTTTCTTGTCCTGTAACTATAATTGCTTTCAGTGAGCCTTGATTACTGTCATCTACTGCCATGCCCTAGTGCATCTGACCAGTTACAATTGCACAGTAAAATAGCACTTTGTGTGATTTTTATCTGTGTCTACAATTTTTATGTTGCAGTTGTATGATACCCTGATTGTACCTCTGATATTTGAATGCTTATTCCCTTAAGGTGGATCTTGAAAAGATCCACTGAAGTCCTGTTCCTTAGTAAATTACCTGGAACAGATAAGCAAGTAGAGCATACTTACAGACCCTCTTTTGTTTTCCTGCTTATACCAAATCCACTTACTTTTTCTTGGCCAGCTGTCTGAGGCATAATTATCCAGAACTGTAACTATCAGACTTAGGTGAAGCTTTTATGTGGAGATCAAATGCCTTCTATTTCATAGGAAAGCTTACACTACAGAACAGAAGAGCTCAATGGGAAGCTTTGAGTTACATCTCTGCTCCCTTGCAGGTGAGGTGATGCTTTCCCAGTTGCAGAGGGCTCTCCTAGGGCTCCACCTTTACTATTTTTCAAAAAATTTTGTTGTTCAGCCAACCACTCACTCTTACCACAGCCCCCACCTCAATCACAGCTTTTAACTGTCTTGTCTCACCTCCTGTGCCTGTTTCCAGATCTGTTTTGCTTCCTCTTTGATGGTTCAGTACCCTCCTTCTCCCTCTGCTCTCTCCATTAGGACAACTTTGAATCCTGCACATGATCCACCACCATGATTTTCTCCTCCTCCTCCTCCTCCTAGCCTCCACAGACCTGTCCCTGCCACTGCCATTATTCCTAACCCAACACTCACCATCCATTCTCCCTCTTCCTCTTGTGGCCTCTCTAATGCCTAAAGTTTCAAAAATGTTTGTAGCCTTCCAGCCTTTCCTCACATCTTCCACACTTGAGCCCTCTGGTCTCTTTTTGTGTGACACACATACACACACACTCCTATATATATATATATGTATATAAACACTTTCACCATGGTGGTTGGCCCCTTGAGGGCTCCTCACTACCTTTTCCCTGTTTAGCTTTATTCCCCAAGGGGATAAAGTGAACCAAGACATATAACGGGGTAGGTCATGTAGCTAAATCAAACCTGGAGCTGCAGGTGCAGATATGGGAGGATCTAGGTAGGAGGCCTGTTAATTAACAATTTTTGTGAGGAGGTTCAAAGGAGCAGAATGGCTCTGTAAGCTTTTATACTCAAATGAATTCTTCTCTACTGCCACGTAAAGGATCTAATGATTTAAGGCTGGAGTGTGAAGACCAGTCCTATTAGTGGAAGCTCAACCAGAGAATAATACAAAATCTGCACTCACTGTTGCTTGGCTTCACTTGCAACATTTGTGTCTCTCTAAGTCATGTCTCTTCCTTGATGTTTCTTCTTGTTTTTCACTTTCATTTATTTTGTCCCTCAAATTTAAAAGAACCCTTCATTGTAAAGTGGTAGCAACCTCTCTATACACGTGTCTATTGCTAAATGAATTGCATTATTTAATTAGCAATTGTCTTGTAAATAATTGAGTTGAGTCATACATAGATTTCAGTCTAAGGTGCTATTCAGCTTGGTGTTAATTAAGGTGGCTAATAAAAGAGATAAGAAAACATGAATAATGAAGTCAGTCTCTCTACCACATCACCCACAACACTAACATGGCCTTGGTTACTTGGAGATGTAAGATGAAAAGCTCTTTTTCTAAGCCGAGGGAATCGCTGGTTATGTTTTCTCTGGGTCTGTATTTTAAGCTGTCCAGGACACACTGACCCACAGTTACATTGTGCTACTGAGAGCAATTAAATTCACTTAGCTTTCCTTTTATTTGAGAGAAACTAGGATACAATTGTGCAGGTTTTTAAATGAACTTTTAAGCACTATTTCAATCAAGCTTGTATAAGCAAGAGGTTTGTTTTTTAATTTGGTTTTTTTTTTAATGTGAGAAAGCACTGCTAGTTTTTGAAAGGTTTTTATAGGTTTCACATCAACTTCTGAAATTCTGCTTGTTTTAAAGGAACTGCCAAATGCTGGAAAGCTCGCTTGTTCTTGCTTTCTAGTTATCCTGGCATAATACCAGCTGTAAGTCTCAAGTACTGATTAAATCTCAAAGAGAACGGAGATCCAGAATTAGTTGCTTGCAGGATGTCATACCTTATAAACACCAGGGGAGAAATAAATTAACACATCTCAAGATGGATTGTGGTAAAGGTCTAGAATACATAAGTAATTGTTTAATGATGTGACATCTACACTTCCTGTATTAAACTATATTTGCTGAATCATTAATAGAATAATTAGCTGAACCAATGCAGAAAATAAGTAGTTGTTGCCCTGCTGAGGCAGGAACAAGATATAGAGCAATAGATCAGGCAACAGGACAAAATTTAAAGATCACTTTTCCTCCCAGTGGTAAAACTTGAAAGCTCTGCAAAAGAGGCACTGAGCCTGCTTTCGAGGATGGTCTCCATAGCAGCTCTCTAGACTTCCAAGAAAGCTTTGTCAAGAGCTTATCTTGTCAGTAGAGCTGTCACAGCCTGGCTCTACTCTCATCTGAAAAGCCATATCTGAAACCAGGCCTTGCTCTCTTCTTGAATGGGCATCTTGGCATGTCTCTACTGGACCTTTGGGTGAGAATATACAGCTGTGGCCATGGCATCGCTGCTTCATAAGGTAGGGATAAAGAATTCCTTAGCTAGCGCTTACAGGATCATCAGAGTTGGCAAGAATCCAAATAACCATGGCACAGGTTGACAGATCTGAAATCTTCTGAGCTGCAGGTCGTGCTAAGAACAGTGTGCCAGGAAACAAAGCAAATTCATCTGTTTACCATGTATTTTATTCCTGAGAAGTCTAAAGATTTGATGACTGAAAAAGAACAAAACCCACCTCCCAGAACAAACCAACCACTTCCCCCTACCAGACCTCTTCTCATTGATAGAGGTCATGGTGTGTGTGGGGAGGCTTTGTTACTGTCAATATTCCTCATGGAGCTCAAAGCTCCTGACTGAAGTCTGATCTTCTAGCTGTATTTGGGGCAATCAAGAGCTTCACTGCCTGAGCAATAAAATAGAAGACTCCATGAACACAAGCAAAGGCATTAGAAGCCCCTCTGTTGGGGGTTCCCAGTATTACTCATATCTCTCCCTCAACAATATTTCACTTTAAACAGCTCTTAGTCCTGCCCAAGGGAGCAATAGGTCATTGTATCTTGCTAGGTTAGCCTTCAGACTGGTTAAAGGCTTGTGTGCTGAGCCACTTCACCTGGAACTACACCAGCTCACTCGCCTCTTCAGACAAAACCACAAAAGCAAAGCTAGACGCCAAAGCACCTACACTGTTTATAGCTGCCATCCTTGCTCAGCAGGTTTCCAGTGTTTCAGGTCTGGTATGAGTCCATAGCTGGCTTTAGAAATGATCCCAGGCAGGCCTGGGAAGACCTTTTCCACACATATTTCTGGAATGACTACAACTGGTAGTCTTGTTGGTCATCTCCAAAGCCTCTGAACTCTTCTGACTCCTGTCTGAAGAAAGGCAGACATCAGGTTCTTCTCTGAAGACTTCTTAGAGCTCCTTCTTGTCCTTGAGGGCCTCCATTCTTCCAGGCCGTGAAGTCCTGGTGCTTTCTTCACAGTCTGACAAGTTTGAAGAGGTTGTGGAGTTGAAGAGGTTTAGGCTGGCATTATGGACAGTGCTTAAGGCAGATAGCCTGGTTACTCTTCAAGGTGTGGAAGAGAGAGGAATTGTGAGTTAAAATCAGCAGGCAGAGCACACTGGCCACTTGCAGAGGCTTTAGTCAGGTTGAGGGCTCTCTGCTTGCTTTTCTCTGTGGTGCCAACCAGCTGCAGCAGCAGGGAAAGGGGGAAAGAGGAGCTCTCACAAAGCACCGGCTCCTACAGCAGGCTGTGCTTGCCTGGCATCACTCCTGGCTCTGAGTCAGCTGATAGCTGGGTAAAATTAGGTCACCTGCCAACATGTTATTGGCTTTTAACATAATTGAGGTTAAGGAAATAGATTCGTGAGAGAAAGCTGTCTCTGAGAATGGAATGCTCGATCGGAGAATGTGTGGGTGCCTTGATTTGGTTTTATACAAGTCCTAATGGTCCTGAGGAAGTCCTGGCTATGATCACAGCTGCAGATTCAACCCTTTTGCTATGGGAGAGGCCCCCATGGGACTGCTGTGGACTGGAGGCTGGTACCTCGGGAAAAGAGGGGGTAGATATGCTGCCTCCAGGGGAGAGACTGGCGGGGCTGGGTGTTTTGGTGGGCTGTCAGCCCAGGCACATGACAGGATGCTCTGTGAGGAGTGAAGTTTTCCTGCTCCCATGGCTCCCTAAGCCCTCCCCAACAGCCAGACAGGAAGGGTGCTTGGGGAAGCAGGCTGTTTGGTTCCCCCCACTCCCCCAGTCCCGAGCTGATGGTGCAGCTGTTCTGCCAAAAGTGAATGTTTTTCCAATAGGCACTAGATACTGTGTGAGGAACACAGACAAGGGGTTTCAAGTAAGAAGTAGGATTTTAATTCAGAACAAATGCAGAAGACTGCAATATGTGTGGTATGTTCAGCACAGCTTTGAGGCTTTGCTGTCTTGTTTTTAATTATATCCTAATATGATAGCATGCCACATTATTCATGTTCTTAATAATGGCTTGTATTGTTTAAGGAGATGCAAACAGAGAGACCCTGGGGATATACAAAGCTCAGACATTTTAAAACTAGTAAGATTCAACTACTTCAAATGTTTGTTAATTTAAAGCGGTATGTCTTTATCTGCAGCAAACCCAGCATCTCTCAGTCCAGGCCAAGAGAGACTTCAGTGGGACTGCATGATTCTTATCTCAAAATCAGAGATCCATCACTGACTTGTTAAATGTAGGCTGCTACAAGATGCTTTACAAAATGTTTCTGCATCATCTTTAAGCAGAAAACTTGCTTAAGTATTTCTCTCTATAAATAAAAATGATTTATCCTGGCAGGTTTGATATAATTACTTTACATATCAACCAAGGGACTGACAGTCACGTTTATGTGAAAAAAATATCTGGTGCTAGAATGCAATGCTCTTAATGGCATTTGGTGAGGAAAGGTTTATCTCCAAACTGCTTTTTTTTCTTTTTCAAAATCAATCAATTAATTTTTTTTTTTAAACACCCTTATTTAATTTTACTGTTAACATGAATGAATTCCTGGAGTTCTAGTGTTCTACTGCCAAGCTACCTGAACAGGGCCTGTTCTGTGATGCTGGAGGATGGGGATAGCCTCGAGTAACAGCATGGAAATTAATCTGAAAAAAAGATTCTATTGTGCCAAAATTTAGAAAAGAATAGCAGATGAGAAAGAATTGGATTAGAAGGAAAGTCATGGAACAATTAGCTGAGCTAGGTGATACAGAAGGAAATGTTCAAATGGAGGTGGAGATAACTGGATGAAAAAAATCTATAATTAGTGGAAGAGGATGTCCAGTAAACTGGAAAAAGAGAGGGTCAAGAGAGAATGCTATTAGTGTGTATATCCTGTGATAGCAAAATGACACATTTTCATACCCCACTGCTCTGTCTGCGCTTTTTTTAGTGACTGCATACAAAAGCCTTACCCTGTTAAGATAGGCACACTCCAGGATCAATATTGTACTCACATCTAGGACCAAATCCTGTTTGCCTTGCTTTCCTAAATAGTGACATTGTTTAAGAAGAATTTTTTTGCAATATGTTAGTTAATTTTACGTATCAGTATTTCCTCTTGAACAAGGAGACTAAATGCCAACGAAAGAAGAGTGAGAGAATCTCAGTGGGAATTAGAAAATAATATGGTATGTCTCGTTATCCAGACCTATCTTAAACAATAACTCCATGCCTGCATATAGGGATTATCAATGATACCTGTTTCTTCATTCAATTTGGACAAAAGTGTCGTGTTCTGCTTAATAACGGCAGATACAGACCGGAATAACATTGCGTATCATCTAAATCTGTCTTTAAAAGGAAATTATTTTTGTTATGATTGGTATTTTAGCATAATTTCAGGATCTAGTTTCCTGAAAATCACAAGAGATTACCTTAGTCAAAGTAAAGAGTTAGGTTTCATACAACTTTCCATCATAGGAAATGGTTCTACTGTAATAAACTTACACCAAAACTGGTATGTAGTTAACAGTTCACTGTTTCTTCCCAAGTCTGGATGTTAGTTTGGCTATAAGGAATGAGATCTCAGAAAATACCCTGACAGATGACACCAGTTATCTGTAACTATTTTTCCCATGAATTTAAACATTGAAGTGCCTGATTCTATCGCAATACCTGCGATGACTTAATTTTGTAGAGACACTGCACTTCTACTTTTTTTTTTTTTATTATTCCATAAAGGATGCAAATGAAAATAAGCCTGTGAGCCTGTGATTTAAAATTTTCCCTGAAGTAGTGTACAAGTTATTTCATGTGCTAGTAATGGAAAATATTACAATGCCACCACAGTGGCACAGTGTCAGCACTGTGTGTTAGCATGGTGCTTACACAGAGCACCAAAATTCTTTCCAGCCCCTTGCAATTCATCCTGGAAGAGTGGAAGGGCATAGCTCTTCCAGTTGTTCCTGGCATGAAATCCAAGATGAGACAAATTGGGATGAATCACAGTTTATGTTATAAATATGAGCCTGAAAATTACTCAGCTGGAAAATTTCAGAGCTCAGTTTTATGCTGAAGGAAGAGCAAGTGTTGCTGAGTAGACCACTTGTGCTTAGTCACTTTATGGAAGGGTTGTGGTGTGATCATGGTCTTGGCTTGAGAGAGGCTCCACATAATAGTCTCCACTATTATGAAAATGGATCCATTTTGCAAGGCAGGAGGTTCTAATCCCCTGGCATCATCTTTTGGAAGCTGATCCAGCTTATTATTATGCAGATACTGGGGTTTTTTTATTTCCTCCTTGGCTTATAAGGAAATATGACTTCTTCTTTGGCATTTGATGGAGACAAAGATCTGCACTTGGGGAGCTACCTGTGACTGAAGTGGGGTAAAGTGCTCAAAAATAAAGCTTTTTTTTTCCTTGTTCTAATTTGGTCTAAGAAAGCTTCTGTAATTATGTTAGAGGAGTAGGAGTGGCAGAAATAAAAATGTGTGCAGGCTAAAGGGGAACTGAGGGGAAAACACCTTTGATTCAAGTGCTATTATTATTGCTAAAATGTCAGAAATTTATATTATGCAATACATCTATAGTATTTTAGGAATAGGCATTTCATGTGAAGACAGGGAGTGCCCTCTCCCTGGTAAATTTGCAGCCCTAACTGAATGATTAATGAAATCAGAGTCTGGGTATTTAACTATGTATAAAAATGATAATGTGCCAGCTTGTGTCTTGGGATAATGGAGGCAGGCTAGTCTTGACAGTCATCCAAAGGGATTTAATTTCCCAGACATTTAATCCAAGCTGTTTTGTGCCCTGGTCTGCACAACATTATATTTCAATGCAATATTATATAGCAAAGACATTAACATCTTAGAAGGTATATCATATGTGATAAGTTTTTCATTCAGGAGTGTCATAGGACAGTGCCAAAATGCCGTGTTATAGAGTTTGGCTGTCATGATCAATTTGTAGAATGAAATAAGTATCTGCTTTATTTCTTATAAATCAAAATCAACGGTGAAACCTATTTATTGCCACAGGAACCATATTTAAAATTCCAGAAGCTTCTCAGTTGATTATTTGATCTGGGAAGTTTACAGACTGCTTGAATAGTAAATATCTTAGTTAAAAAAAAAATACAACTTTGCTAAGGATATGTGATATAAAAACCTCCAACAAATCAAGATTCTGAGAGATGATCAAAATCACACCAGAGAGAAGATGAATGAAATGAAATTAAGATCTTACACTGAAAATAACATTCCTATCTATAGCTCCCCACTATGTCTTTCTACCTACCTAAGGACTCGAAATAGCACATAATTATAATGTATAAGTGTTTCTCTAGATTATTATTCTGTATAGCATTTGAAAGATAATGTATTCACCTATTTTTACGCCACATTCCTGTATTCAGGGGAGGCCTTCTCAGAAGCATTAGAAGACACTCATAGTCTCCATACAAATTGATCAGCATATTAAAAGTAACTCATTTTTTTTCTAACTCGATCTAAAAAAACTGTAATTTTTTTTTAAATAAGTTTTCAGATAAAGGAGCTCAATAATGTGTAATTTAATTCTAGTAAAGTTTTATGAGAATAGATATTGTCTGTTTTAAATTATATTACTCAAGACAGCTGGCTGAAGCCTCCAGTAGAAGGTTACAAAATCATCAAAGCTATGTAAAAGGCCAACAGCAGCATACTTAGGAAACACAGTCCCATCCAAAATGGAAGTGATCATACCAAAACACCAGAGCTCAGTCTTCTATTACTCACATTTTGCTTATTTCTCTTATTTTCCATTGGGAAAGACACATACTCAAAATTTTTTCAGTTGTGTGGCTTCTACCTTTTTCTTTATGCCTCAGTGAGATGTGAGACCCTGACTTCTCCTTCTTAGAAAAATACAGCTCTTCCCCTTCCAAATATCCACCACAGCTCTGGTGGATGGACCTTGTCTGGATGCCAGGTGCTCACAAAGCCTCTCTATCACTCCCCTCCTCAAGTGGACAGGGCAGAGAAAATATAACGAGAGGTTCATGAGCTGAGATAAGGACAGGGAGAGATCATTCACTGATTACCATCATGGGCAAATAGGACTGAATTTGGGGACATTAACTGAATTTATTACCATCAAAACTGGAGAAGGATAATGAGAAGTAAAACAAACCTTAAAAACTACTTGCCCCCACCCTCTGTCTACCCAGGCTCTACCTCTTTCCCCCAGCAGCTCATGGAGATGTGGAATGAGGGTTATGGTCAGTTCTTCATGCATCGTTCCTGCCGCTGCTCAGGGAGAGGAGTCTTTCCCCTGCTGCACCATGGGGTCTCTCCCACAGGAGACAGTTCTCCATGAACATCTCCAGTGTGAGTTCATCCCACAGGCAGCAGTTCTCCACAAAAGGGCTGCAAACATGAGTCACTCTTCCACCAGGTGCAGTCCTTCAAGGACAGGCTGCTCCAGTGTCGGTCACCGACTGGGGCATAAGTCCTACCAGGAAAACTGTTCCAGCATGTGCTTGCCTCTCCATGGGTCTGCAGGTCCCTGCCAGGCACCTGCTCTGGCACAGGCTTCCCACAGGGTCACAGCCTCCTCCCACGGGCTGCAGGGGGATCTCTGCACTCCCACTGACCTCAGTGGGCTTCAGGAGCTCACCTGCCTCACCATGGTCTGCATCACAGGCTGCACAGGGATGTCAGCTCCGGCACCTGGAGTGCCTCCTGCCCCTCCTTCTCCACTGATCTTGGTGTCTGTGTAGCTGTTCTCCTCACGTATTCTCACTCTGCTCTTTGGCTGCAATTACCTTTGACATGTAACTTTATTTCCTTCTTAAATCTGTTACCACAGTGGTGCTACTGCTGTCTCTGACTGGCTCAGCCTTGGTCAGAGGCATGTCCATCCTGGAGCCATCTGGCATTGGCTCTGCTGGACATGGTGAGCAGCTTCTCACAGAAGCCATCCCGATAGCCAGTAACTCCCCACTACCAAAGCTTTGCCCTGCAAAATTAATACAGCAGCTCAGTCCTTCCCCATTCCTGCCCTCTGTCGTTTCCCACCTGAGGTGAGAAGCTTGACTCTAAAGCAGCTCTCCTTTTTGCACAAGCTTCATATACGAAGGCAAGAAAAAGCAGAGCTGTATCAGCTTTCCCTTGAAAGGAAAGGGAAAATAAAACCAAAACCCCCAAGGGCATTCACAGCCAGTTCTTGTTCTCCCTTTGGTGGGTAACTGAGTTTGGTTTAACCCTTCCCTTTTCTGATTGAAGGTGGGATGAAGGCTGGCAGACTGGTCTCTTCCCTGGGACACAAAAGCAGGACCACTTGGCAGTGAGAGCACCACAAACTGATCTGGATAAAATCAAAGTAACTCATATCTGGGAATGACAGCAAGGCAAGTGGCTGGGATAGACTTAGTTTTCTTCACAGTGGCAGGTATGGGGCTGTGTCTTGGATTTGTGCTGAAAACATTGTTAAAAGTACAGGGATGTTTCTGATATTGTTGAGCAGGGCTTACACAGAGCCAAGGCTTTTTCTGCTTGACACACTGCCATGCCAGGGAGAGGCTGAAGTTTTCAAGAAGTTGTGAGGGGACACAGTCAAGACAGTGTTAGTCTTCATGTGTGTGTACATGTGTGTTTTAATCCAAGAGAAAACCTCACGTTACTTGTGAGTTTTATTTATTTGCATACAGCCTCACTCCATTCCTTGCTCCAGATGTGTGTAACTAGCCACTAAGGTAGCATTTTCAGCTCTCATCACACAGTGAGGGCCTGTAGCCACCCACAAATTCCGTGTTTAGGGCTCTCCATACTGGAGTGGCTCAGGTGCCCCTTGTGGCTTGGCACGACGCCAAGTACAGGCCCAACAGGGGTGTTGGGTCTTGACATATTTAAAAGAAGAAACAACCCTGTCAAACACTGTTTTGTACCACAGAATAAAGGTGCGATAAATAGTGTTCCAGTGTTACAATTTTGTGTTCTGCATATCAGATCTTTGAATTTCAGGGTACTTAGAGTCTGTAGGGATGGGTGCCATTTTGGGGAAGTAGCTTTGATGCTGCATGTTATGGAAAGCAATCCAGAATGATTTACTTTTGCCCCAGTAATCTTTTCCCCCTTTATCCAAAACAAGCCGTTCAGGATGCAAGTATAAGTTTGCAATTTGCATAGAGAAGCATGTGTGTGCACTATCATGGTATTACTGAAGCACTCAGCAGCCCAAGCCAGGAAATGTGACAACTGGTGGGTGTGACATAGCAACCTGCACTGCTGGGAGATGGCCCAGAACCAGTTCAGCTGCTGGCTGAAGGGAAATCTCTGCCCTGGGAGCAGTGGATACTCTGTTACTGTCTGAAGAAGGAGAATAAAACAATTGCTATTTACATAGGGTGTAGCAGAAACCTTTCTGAGTTGGTTCATTCCTTCTTTTATTTAGAAAGAAGGAAAACAGATAATTGTTTAAGAAATTAAATTCTTAATTCTGATATTTATTGCTAGGATTGCTGGGTGAAGCTAAAGCCAGCAATTAACCCTCATTCATTTTCCCCTTTACACAGAGTCTGTGCTTTATAACTTCTTTGGGTTCCCAAACACTTGTCACATTTTTTAAAGTCAAGATATATTTATTGTCATGTTGACAATTTATAAACCATTCAAGAAAACCCCCCAAATATTTAATGTACTGGAAGATATTTCAATCATTTAGTACAATCACAATATTCTCAGGAAACCTCAATCTCTTTCCAGAATTTGTTTGGTTTTGTTTTTTTATTTATTATTAGGTCTTCATGAATGGTTTTGGAAGGTGTCTAGGTCAAGGGATAAATACGGCAGTTCCCTGTGTGGCTGTGTGTCCCACAGTGTGCTACATCCTTGTCCATTTTGAGAATTAATCTGTTATCCAAATGATTATTTATCTGTTTTTACTGCAATAAATTTAGTTAAGTAAATTCTGCTCTAAAAATCAGAACATCCAGAAAGCTTCAAGTTAGAGATGGGAAATTAAAAATAATCAGATGATGATGGAGAAATTAATGGCTTGGGTGCCTTAGCTCTTACATATCTTCCAAGTCAACATGGAAATATGATCTCAGGAAGGTTTTCAATGTCTGAAATCTGAGGGAACTGACATTGAGATGAAAAAGAATTGATTTTGGAAGCTTTTTCTTCCTCCCTCATAGTATTTAATTGTAGGTTGGAGTGGGGTGGGGGTAGTGGGGGTTGCTTTTGGTTTTGTTTGGTTTTTTGGGTTTGTTTGTTTGTTTGTTTGGGGTTTTTTTTGTTCTTTCATTTTGGTTTTATGGGGTTTTCATTTGTTTGTTTTTGTTTTGTTTTTTGCTTTTAGCAAGTGGTGCTAGAACACCATATAGGCTCTTAGGGTCTCTCCCTTCACTTAGAGGAGACACCTTGCAGACAAGGTAATTTCCTGTGCCTGGGTTGCAAGACAGCAGTTAGTCATAGCTATCCTGTTGATTTTCATGCAAGTTTCAAACACCTCAGAACAGGTTTAAAACCCAAAGGCTGCTTTGCATGCTTGTATTGATCAAGCAGCTACAGCCTGCAATAAATTTCAGTAGCTGTAAGGTGGGAGTTGAACAACTTGATGATGTCATCACTTATTGCTACCAAATAAGTCTCAGCTACTCAGCCTTTCCTTCTGTTAGCTGAATAACTGAATGTCTGAATTAAGCTGTTTTTGCAAGTAGGCTTTTCCCCCACTAAATCTAATTTTCTTCTAAGCAAACTAAAGCATGAATCTGGTTCGCTTTTGTTCAGGGGTTCATTATATTGCAGACTATGACAAAAACTTCATCAGGTGTGGCAAAAATATTGCCTAAAATTAATTGCAAGGTACTTTTAATTATTGTAGTGTTACAGTTCTTTTTCCAGATATTTATATGCAATGATTATCAAATCCTAGATATTGGCAATTAACAATGGGCTGAAAACTGTTAACTGGAAATACACAGCAAATCTGAGATTGAGAGAGGTTAGGGAGAGTCAAGACTGACTAGTGAGCTATTTGCTAAAAGATAAGAAGATAATCTATGTACATAGTGTAATATTTAACTGACCCATCCTACAAGAATGAGCCCAATCAGTGCCTCATTTTTCTCAGTTCAGTTTCTGAGTTCCTGGCTACTTGTAGTTCTGAAGAGAAGTAAATAAGTTAGTGATATTTTTTCTTTGTTATGAGGGAAGAAAGGATCTTTTTTAGATATATAAAATTACAGAAAACTTCAGACTTGAAGCTTCATCTCTCTTGCAAAGTCTATAAACCTTAATTGTGTAATTTGTTTGAAATGTTGCTACATTCTCCAGTGCAGATTGCCTGGAAGTAATTGGAGAAATTTCTTTTTTATATATGTGAAATTGTCAATAGTCAAAACCAAGTAAAGCTTCCCCCTTCATTTTTTCATTCTGCAAACCAGAATACTATGAACACTGAACAGCTTTTAAAGACTGAGCTCCTGGTTTAGGATCAGCCATCCCCTTAAATGTCTGCAGTCTCTTACCAAGTGAAATAACAGAGTAAAAATAAACTCGTGACTCTGAAAGCATTGATGGCTGCAGAAAGACTTTTAGCCCTTTAAACTGCAGGTTGCAGAAACATTACACTGAATCATTTGATCCTTAAATTGCTTTCTAAATTCTGGATGTCTGGATGTTGCATGGAACTACCCAGCTACCGAAGAGATCTTGATGTAAAGCATGATGGCTAGCTAATTACAACTGAGTTTGGTATGAAATAATAGCAAATCATTCCACTGAGAGAGCAGCAAGAAAATCTGACTGCAAGAAAACGTTTGTGAAGTGTCTATTCTTCCTTAATTAGCAGTTTAGCTTTTTTCTACTTTTTATGTTTTTGTGCTGAATCTCTGATTTTGTACAGGTAGTGTCAGATCTGGTACATCTATCAGCACAATAAATAAAATTAATATTTATATGTAATTTCCTGAAGCCTCACTCATTCCATAACATGTAGTGTTTTTTTCAGTGCAACAAATCTAGTCAGCTGTGCCCTGAGTGGACCAGATCAGTGTTTTGGGTGGGGAAACCTCCTTTTGTGTATTCAGTCAGAAGCATTAGAATAGCTTAGGAGCCAGGGATATGTCATGTAAATGAACTCAAGCAGCTCTACTGCCTGTTATACTCACAGTTTCCTTCTATTCTGAGGGGCCTCATTGGGTCTAGGAATTAGTACAGCCCTAGGGCTTCTCTATTTGATTAACCAGAGCCTGGATTTGTTAAATGCCCAGACATGCTGCAAAGTCCTTTTTCCTTCTTGGAAGCTTTTGAGTAAGGATTCAAAGGTGAAAGGGTTGGAGGTTAAAGTTCTGACCCCCTCTCCTCCAAACCCCTTCCCTTCAAGAAGGAAACAAAACAAATCACTTAAGCATGTGCCTATCTAACTCAGCATTGCCATCTCTCATCTGTTTTGTGTTGATCTTAAGGCTTTAGTTGTGGTAACTGAGATTCAAATCTTCAACTTTAAATTTAAACCCAGTTTTGTAGTCCTCGTGGTTCTGGACTACAGATTGAAAATGCGTCCAAAGAGAAATAATATATTTAATAAAGTACTGACCTATTACTTTGGAACGTAGCGCTTTACTCAAGACTTCTGAATACCTGCGTTTGGCAGTATCGCTAGCTGAAAAACATGGGATTGCTTCCAGCAAAATAAATGGGGCTTAACATGTGTTTTATAAACTTTAGTGAGTTGGGAGCTGAGAATGACTTATGGACGATTTTGCAAAAATGCGATACACTACTTACAGTACAGTTTGCTAAGTGGAAAATCTAACTGTATTTTTGTATTGTGAGCACAGTCCTTTCAACTGTTGTTGGGGGGCTGGGATTACTTGGAGACTTCATTACACAGAAGATCAAATTCCTCATTGCCTTCATTAAACTGCTGAGTGACAGAGTGTCCTGTGGTCAGTGGTGGTCACAGGGAATGTGTCACATATTTGTTGGCTGGGAAAAACATAATTAGCAAAACCCATACATAGCTACCTATTTAGGGAAAGAAGTCCTGGGATGATGATTCATACCTAAGCTGTGGATTTTAATATTCCTCCTAGGATTTTTCTCTCTCCTCTGCCTGCGAGGAGGCGGTAGAGAATTGGACAAGGTGGAGTAATGGATGAGTGGAGTGCTTTGTACTTGGCAGGGTTTACAGTCTGGGGCTGTATTTTTCCTTTCTGCGGCATACCCCCTAGGGAAGGTGCCTGTATGCGGAGTGTTCAATTATCTAAGCTGTCAGGAACATGCATATTGTCAAAATGTAGGCTTGCAGCAGATTCCTGGTGATCTTTACAGATGGCCCAGGTCTCCTCATACCTTCATCTTAAGCACTGGATTAATCATTTCAATCATTCACCCTAAGTGGGGTGAGTTTTGGGTGTGTGTAAGACAGCGATAAATTACACAGGAAAGAGCCAGCTATGGTAGAGGTATGGTTGCTTTTTTGGTTTTGGTTACTTTGGGTTTTGTCTGCCAGCTAATTAGGTACATTACAGCAAATAAACATAAAAGATTGCTTATCTCATCCCAGAAGGTGCCAAAGACATTGAGGATGTAAATGTCATCTTCAGAAAGAAAGAAATCAAGATATTGTGAATGAAAGAACAGGAAGTATCTTAGATATGTGGCTGAAGGAGTGTCATAGGAAATCTTCTGACCAGAAAAACTACCATCTGCTCAGCTTGAGTTATCATTGTCAGTTTGAGACAAAGATGAACCAAGATATTCTGTAGCTTCTGTAGGAGGTCACTGGCAGGCTTTGAGAAAGTATGTGATTTGAATTAGATAGCTGTGAGTTTGCTCAGCAGGGCTGTCTGGCTCACAGAAACTAGGTTACTTAGTGGTCCACTTTATTTTAGCATGAATAAAAATAAGCAGTGTAAGTAATGGGGCTACCTTTGGGGAGAAGAGTGGAGATTCGCTATACTCCCTGCTTGTTTCCATCCAGAAATTCCTATTACCAGCCTCCAGTATTCCTTGGAGGAAAAGCTGAAAGAGATGGGCAGCACAGAGAGCAATTTGTTCTAAGCTTTCAGGAAAATTGGCAACACTCAAACTGCATCAGCATTCAAAACTGTGGAGCTGGGGATGACCTGTATCTGAGAACAGAGTTCATAGCTGAGAGAGAGAGTCTAAATTTGGCCGCTTTCAGGTAGATAATGCAGTGAACAGTGAACTTTGTGGAAGAATTGTGTATCTGTGTGTCAGCCTTTACTGTCCCCCATCAGACGTTAAATGAGAGAGCAAATTCTTGCTTCACTCCCTGGCTTGGCAAACAGGTTACGTTGCATTGTTTTCAGTTACTCCTGTGCTGGAAGCTAATCTCTTGCTTAAGTGCTTTGTAGACTTGAACTTGTGTATTTTTTTGAGATTTTATTGTAACTTTCTTGAGATATTTTTCCAGCCATCCATCAAGTACACAATAAGAAACCCTAGCTGCACAACCCACACACGAGGTAGAGAATTCCACACAGTTTTTTACGCTGGTGAACTTGATTCCCCTGATGGAGTGAGCTTTTCTTCCTGACTTTGTGTACAGCTCTGCCTGTGACTTGCCTTTCTCTCCCTTCCAGGAGCAGTGCAAAGTGAAAGCCAGGATGGAGAGCCCTGGTTGGAACTCAGAGGCTTTTGACTAGTAAATGCCTCCTTTTATCAGTATTATGAAGGTATACTAGGTACAGACATAATAATCTTTTCCCATCTTCCACACTGATTTTGGAGGCTGTTAAATATTTGGTTACGTTTGGAAAACATTTTGACATTCTTTTGAGAAAGACACCATAGAGAAGCAAAGTACCCGTATTATTGCTTTATAAAGGACCCTTTAAACTAATGAGGCATTAATGAATAGACTGGTATGCTGAATCTTTCTCATGTAGGAAGGGTACAAAGTCATTTCACATAAATTGCAGCCCATTATTATAAATAGTTTGGCATGGGTTTCCCTAGAGGTGGAACTTCAAGCCAAATATGCAGCAGCAGCTGTGGTGACACTTTGTGCAGAAACAGTTCCAGGCATTGTGCTGGAGGAGCTGGAATTGCAGGATAACAGCACAGCAGCACATATTTAGAGCCATCTTACAGCAGCAGTTCTGCTGGTTTATACTGAAGGTATAAAAATATCTGTGTGTGCCTGAGATGAGCAATGTGAGTCTTCTTCCCTCTCATTGTTTCCCAATGATTTTGTACCAATTTAACCAACTACAATCACTGTATGTAAGATTTTAATGATTGAGGAGTCTCCCTGAATTATACTTTCTAATTTTTGTAGGAAATTGTAAATTATTGCTGCAATACTCCCAGAAGTATGGCTTTCCTCTCCTACATCTGACATTCTAGGTCTGTGCTAAACTGGAAGCCATACCAGGTATTAGATGATAACTGGTGTCCAAATTCATCCCCAAGGCATGTAATTATATTTAGGTCCCTAGGGATTTTAGAAAGATTACATGAATTACTACAAAACCAGGAAAAGGGACAGTCTTTTTTTTGTGTGTGTGTGTGTGTGTTTGCAGTGACCATTTGCACTTGCATACCTTAAAGCTTCCGACTCCACTTTTTCAACCAGCCAACAAATTACCAGCCTTTTTTTGGCGTGCTGACAAATCCCTAGAAATCAGTGTGTCACAAATTTGCCTGGCTTATACAGGACAGTTCTCCCACCCTTTTAAAATTCCTACTGGCTTTATCCCTGAGACCGGTTCTGCTGAGCCTTGGTACTCTGCTTGTCCTCAGCGGGATTCCACAGTGAAAACTGATTTGAGTACTTTCAAATATTGGTGACTGGGAATGATGCCAATCAAACACGGTGCTGGGCCTCACCTGCCACTGGCAAGCCTGCAGATATGCGCTTCTCAAAGCAGATTTTTGTTTCTTCCCCTGTTTCCACAGCTGAATTCCGCAATGCACACGTATGGAAATTGTGCCTGTCGGCGTGATGTAGCAGACTCAGGAGAGCAGCAGCTGAGGTGGAGACTGTGCATCTTGTAAAGGTGAAGAGAGATATTTTTTTTCATTATGTTTTCTGCCTCGTGATAAAGGGACTTGTATATTCTTGGAACAGGACATCCTTCCTCTTCTCTGCTTTGCAGGATAGTAGCTGTGTTTCTCCTTTCCTTCATCAACCTCCTAAGACTTGTGTGTGTGTTGGTGTGAATATAAGTGTTATTTCACAAGCAAGATTTGGGCAGACAGCGGAGATAATAGTTGCTTTTTCTTCCGAACCTCTGTTTTTGAGAAAATGTCTGTTGGTATCTGACTGAGAACATTTGTTTGTTTTTTTTCCTGAAATTTACTGTTATCCTTTCTCACCCAAAAACTGGTTCCATAGTTCTTATCTAAGAATTGCTTAGTGCATTTTTAAAAATAGTTTTTTAATGCCTACCACAGGCTTTTAATAGTAACATAAGCATATTAATCATATTCAATACCACTTGTTGGTAATGGGTACAACATCTGATTTCCAATTAGTCTTAGGTTGGGTTTATTTGCAGCCAAATAAACCCAATTTATTTTAATTTAATTTGGTACTTTCAATAAATATGTGCAATTTGTGGGCTTTTCTTTGAGTCTTGTGCTATTAGGACTGAGTTTGACTCTCAGGCGCTTCCCTGAGACTTGGTTTTCTAGTGAAGGACTTCTTTTTTTTTTGTTTTTTAGGGATGACCCTGCAATAATGACGCTGCAATAATGAACCTGCAATAATGAATAAGTCCTAGTGATGAAGCCTAAAGGATCTTCCCTGTAATTATCTGGGTGGATTTTTTTTTCTGTTTTCCATTTTCTCCTCAGGTATCTGTCCTTCCAGTGATGCAGAAGTGGTTTCAAAAGTAACAGGGTGATCTAATTATCTGGAAATGTGATTGAAAATAGTTTACTTGTAGTATCTTATCCACTGTGAAGATTTCTCATTGTTTTGAGGAAAGGAGAGAACTTATGGCTTTTGATGACTAGGCATTGATCAAATGTTCATTGATCTCATCGTCATAACTGTTGAATAAATAGTTATTTTATTTCTTTTCACTTGTATAGAAAGATATTTTACAGACAGTATTTGGTTTAGAGGTTGGGAATGATTTTGCCTGGTGTTGCTCTCTGTCTGCTCTTTTTACTCTTGCTGTTTGTAGGACTTTGAACATAAGTGCCAAAGTGTGTATCACAAATTGAGGAGGGATTCCCAAGCCACATGAATGCCCAGGTTGAAATTCTTAGCAGGAATTCCTCCCTTCCTTTGTCTTTTCTTTTAAAAGCAAAATCTTACTGTTCATCTGTGCAGCTACGAATGCATGTCCTAGAAAAATCCTGGTGGCATTTGTATGAACTTCTGTGTCAGCTTTTGGTTTGAGACACAAAGCAAAGGTTACACGCTGTCCACAGCTACAGAGGACAAGCTGCTGCACTGCACCTCCCATCTGTAACCTGTTTGTACCTGTCAACACAGCAGCAGAGGGAGGCTGGGTTATTTTAAAATGTTTTTAGTGCCTCTCTGTGCCTTTCCTGGGCTGTTTAATGTAGCTTTGGGTGTTCTTAAAGAGAATTTGGCTCTGCTGACCATCGTTTCCATCAAGGTGTCTGAGAGGGCTTTCAGCCACGCAACTGTGCTAGCACAAACATAATTTTGGGCTTGAAAAGGGATGGTGTAATTACGTGGGAGGAGGTTTGCAGGCGGTGAATGCCCATGGCCAATGGTAATTCTGGGCACTGTGTGGGGTGGCCCTGGGTGCCCTTCAAGGTGGCCCCAGCTGCAGCAGTGTGCCCCAGCCCCGTGGTCTCCCATGCCAGTGTGTGTGGGACAGACTCGGAAGGATGGATAAGAGATTAGGGACAAAAATGAGTGCACAGCCCTGAGGAGACTGCACTGAGTCCAGTGCTACTGAGGCTGTGCTGGGGAGAAAGACAACTTGGAGCTGCCGTGGGCTGTGGCAGGGACAGGGCCCTACAGCCAGCTGAACATCCTATCAGCTATGTTGGATGTCCCTATTACCCCACAGCTCTGATGAGCTACTCTGATGAGCTCCGATGCTCTGCTTGTGTGAAGCTTCCTTCCCCTGGCCTTGCTGCACTTATAAGCCACAAGCTTTTATCCTAAACAAAGGTTGCCACTGCCAATCATTTGGTGAGGAAGACTCATCTCTTGCCTGCCACCCTGACCATGCTCTTGTGCTGTGTTGTTGACTGGCTCTAATAGGGAGGAAAAAAAGCCCTGAATTAATAGCAAAATATTTACTTTGATATTTTTCAGGGAGGGAAGGAAAGAGAATTTGAGTTTTTGGAAAGTCCTGCTTCTGCTAGCATTGCATCCTGTGGGAAGAGGGGTTTCAGATGTTAGTCACAGTGGGGGTGAGAAGGGTGGGCAGTGAGCTGCCTTTCTGGGCTGTGCTCGGTGGGAGGGAGCCAGGAGGCATCCTCTGAGGCACCAGCTCAGCTGGAAGGCTGGGGAACAGTGCTGGGAACAAAGCAGCATCAGCCTGTGCAGACAGGGAGACAGCCAGCCCATCAGTGAAGGGATTGATTTTTCCCACCAAAAGGTCTTCTTTGTTTTTCTCTTTGCAAAAAAAAAAAAAAAAAAAAAAAGAAAAAGAAAACCCAACCTCCCCCCACTTATTTAAACATAATCTGTTTATTTTTTTTCTTATACCACTGAAAATGTTTCATTTGTATTTTGAGGAAAAATATAGACAATTTCAGAAAAAATATTTTCTTTACATGCTTTCGTTTTGCTAAGATCATTTTCTATAAGACAGGATGTTTCTGTGTGTGGTGTGTGTATTTTTATGCATGTGAGGGAGCTTCATCTGCCTAATAAGTAAGAAGGGCTGAGTGCTGTTCAGCTGGATTCTTCCGTCCTTCTGCAAAGTGGGTTGAAATCACCAATAAAAGGCAGGCTGGCCAGTGCTGCTTTGGGATGATACATGTATGCAATATTTATTGGAGTTGCGTGGTTCTGACCCTTAAACAAATTTACTCCTGTCATTAGTTTTCCAGTGTCAGCTGTGCTCCTGGTTTTTTTGTGTTGTGGATCCTTCCTTCCTTCCTTCCTTCCTTCCTTCCTTCCTTCCTTCCTTCCTCTCAAACATCCTGTATTCTTAATACATTGTAATACACAGACTTATCAAGGCTTGTTACAGAATGCTGACCACCTTTACTTCCTTGAAGTCAAGCACAAAGGTGTTCAGGATCTGCTGGAAATTGTTGCCTCTCACAAAAGCAATTTCTTTTGCCTCAAATGTAGTTATGGCATTTTGCTTCACCGATAACAATGAAGGGTAATAAAGATGCAACTGCAGCCTTCAAGAAAGAGATCAGTAAAATATCATTGCTTTGAAGAAACTGGTGCTCGATGGATTGTACTGAAAGACTGAAAAGCCTTCTCGTTTTAGTTCTCTACACATACACAAAAATCCTTTTGATCTCAAGATTTCTAAATTACTACAGAAAAACTACTTACCTGGTCTTTATTTTCTATTTCAAGACTATATACCATTAAAACAACCAAAAAAAAAATCAGCTGAATTATAGCTATGTCAGCTCTCCCCCTTGTCATGCTTCAGAAGCCTCCAAAGACTGGCTGATGTGTAAATACATTTTTAGCCAAGACATGGGTAAAAATAGAAGAGAGTCAAGACATTACCTACTGTTGCTCAGAAATGATTAATAAGGACTAATTGTAAATAAGGTGACAAGGCACTACCCTGATACGTGAACTGAGGTACAGCCATGGACCCCCTCACATGGAACTTGTACCAGAACACCTGAGACACGATGGAGCCAGTCCTTATGACACCAGGGCTGTGAGGAGAGCTTGGTGCCCCTAAAATTAGGGACAAGGTGAACGGCTGAATGAAGCCACAGCAACTGCTAGACGAGAGACTTGGGTGGGATCTGGATCTGTCATTTAGCCTTCCTGTGGATCAATCTCCCCTCTGTAAAAAGGTTTGATTTGAACTCTACTTAACGAGAGTTCCCTTCTCTGTTGTGCATCTCAGGATGATGCCTTGTACGATAAGGTCCGGATCTTGTTTGGTGCCTCTCATTATTACCAAAATATTACAAAAAAAAAAGAAAAAAAAAAGTGAAAGTGAGATTACAACCTCAAGGTCAGCTTCTGCTGTGCTGCTCTCACCCTTTCCCACCGAAGTCTGCCGGGGTGTTACTGAACACAGAATTTGGCCTTTAAGGTTTTGGTGTACAATATGCACATCTTGTGCTGAGATTAAATATGAATATGTTTAAAAGTCTGCTTTCAATCCAAATTTTGAGGGCTTGCCAAAGTAGCAGAGATTGAGATAGGATCTTTTGTACTATTAATTGAAGTCTACGCTTTTATTTCCTTTAAATTTTTTTTAAAGCCTCCCTTCTGTGGTGGGAGATATCTTGCTGCTGCTTGGATTGATTCCAAATACTGTTTTCCCCTTTAGCTAGAGCTGCAGAACGTAGTCAGTTTGATTCCTTGCTAAGTATCTTTTGTTAAATAGTCGCAATTCAGAGTTGCAGTTACGTTAAGGTGAAAGGGAAACCAGATCAAGATGCTATTAACTGCCACTAGAAAGAAAACATGCCATAATGTCATATGAGTTAATAACTCTAAGTAGCCTTTAAGATGCTGCTGTGGAATTAAATGCTTAACAATAATTCAAAAACGGCTTACAGAAATTTAAGAATGTGGATCATTTAGTATAGCTGAAATTATGCTCCTGGCATATATGTATGACACATGAGAGCACTTACCTGGAAATTTATTACCCAGCTCTGAGCAAACAAAGCATGACCTACATTTGACTAAAGTCAGCTGTCTCTGGCTAATCCTATGGGCTTCTTTTTATTAATGTCACAATTGCTAATGTGGTATAACATTGTCATTACTGAATAGCACAGCGGGATAAGCTGCAGCTGTTATTTCTCCTTCTATACCTACTAACTCATTAAATTTGAGTTTTGGGGAATACAAATTGTAAAGATTATTCAGATTCTGATTGAGAAATAGGGCTACTGGGAAATTGGTGGCATATAAAGTAACACTTTGATTCAAGGATTTTGGTGCTTTTTTATTAGGAAGATTGGAATGTCCACAATTTTTTTCCCCTCTTCCTAGTTTTTTGGCATTAAGGTCCAAATTAAGTCAGAGCATCAAGAAAAGTAACAGAAATAGGGAAATTATTGTACAGTGGATACTATTCCTTCTGATGGAAAGGTAAAACGCAAAGCTTGTATAGTGAGAACATGGAACGAGCAAGTTTTGTTCCAAGAGATCAGTTATACACTAAGCATCCCATTGTTATTTTAAATAACATAATTTCCTCATTTAAAATACATTAAAAGTACCAGAGTTTAAAGACTTTTTATTTTTAAACAAATTTTTACAGGATTATGTTATGTACATAGAGGCAGGTCCTTGGACTTTGGTATTTCCATAAAAACACACATGGCAGCAAGAACTGACTTCTTCAAGAGGGAAAGGGAAACTTTCCAATTTGCTTCAGGACTGAGACGTTGGTGTTCCTTTTTCCTTTAATTAGGGTAGATTTTTCTGGGAGCCTTACCTCATGCTTACTCTCCTCACCCTAAAGTCTGGTTGAAGACTTACTAAAAAAATAAATGGATTTTTTTTTTAATGGAATCAGAATGAAGCTCCTCTTTCCCTAAAACTTTTGGTTTTGGTTTGGTTTTTTTTTTTAGCTACTCTCCCAAACTGCAGCTGCTCGTACAACTGTGGGCAGGACAGAGTTTCCAAAGCAAGGCCTTCCAGGCTGGCTGCTCCACGGTGATGTCTGTCTGGGAGGAGCACCCCAGGACCAGGAGCCGCGGGGCGGGCGCGCAGCCGGACGTGCAGCCCTCGCAAGGGCTCCGCAGGAGCCACGACCGGGTAGGAGGAGGCATGTCTGGGGCTTTCCCACACCCCAGCTATTTCCTGCTTTCTGCAAAGCCCATGGAAACTGTGTCAGCCAGCAGAGAGTTAGGTCAGTGCTCAGAGGTCAGGCCGCAGGGTGGATTTTAATGGAGCTAAGCTGATGGTTGCAGCTGAGGATGTGGCCATTAATTTCCACTCTATTGTTACAGTGAATAGTTTTACAAGCTAAATTCAGTGCATGATCTATTGCTGTATTTCAAGGGGTGTAAATCCCTTGACTTTCGTAGATGGACCTGGGGAAAGGCAATGGTGTTGAAGGATTAAAAAAATAAAAGTGGTGAGGCTGGGGGGAAGGGGAGTGGGAGTACCCAAATGCCAGTGTATGATCATGTAACTGCGGTGAGAAATACGTGGTAGTTGGGCTAATCTGGAAGCTTGGATGAATCTGAATTCCTCAAATCAAGATTAAAACCTCCTGCGTTCTTCAGATAAATTGGGAAAAGAAACTATCTCTTAGGCATTCATGCACTTAATTACTTTCTCTCCTCCTCCCTCCTCTGCCAACAGAAAAAAATCATTGTGAACTTCTACATTCTTGTTTAAAGGGTGATGTCAGCTGTTAGGCTATGGCTGACTATTCCTGGGGATAGGTGGTCAGCATGCAGTCCATGATTTACACTCGGTACAATAAGGAGGTAGGTACTCTGTAATGTTAATGAACCTAAAATATTGGGAAGCAGTATGGAGAGGAGGGGGCTTGAACCAGGATATCATAGCTACAGAGGGCAGATAATGCATTGTGCAATCTTTGCAGGTGATGGATAGAATTTGTTTGTGGGAATTCTGTGGAATATCTGTGATCTCTATGACCATTGTAAATACTGTTCTCTAGCCTCCTAAACCTTCCCTGTCTGAAACAGTGTTTCCTCTTCTCTTGCTCCTATGTCTTGATTGAATAATTTTCAGATTTCCCTGAAGTGAAGCCTTTCCCCCCACCTTTTTTTCTTGTACAAGCTTGATCTCATGTGAGCCCACCCTGTCACCTTCAGAAAGCTTGGTCCCAGTTTCCTTCTTTATCTGCCTGTTAACTAGTTTCACAAGCTGTGACTACTACTGCAGTACATTAGCTTTTAAAAACCGAGCTTTACAAGGGAGCCTGGGGACGGTAGAGGATGGTGTGGAGTGTAAGGGAGGAGATGCTGAGGGCTCTTGCGGAACAAGGTTGGCCCAGAGTGTGAGGAATGCAGTGTGCGCCTCTGTGAGCGTGCGTGAACGGAGGGGAGGCTGTGCAGAGTGATTCATATGGGAAATATGCCATGACCACACTGAAAACAAAACAACACCAGCTCAAATTCTGGTGGGGTTTGTAGTGAGAAGAAATGCTTTTTACTTTTTATTAAGTGGTTTGTGGTCTATATGAATAGGCTCAAGGATTCAGCTCAATGCTTTGTGAGCTGGTGCCCACCACAGGCATTGTTGTTCCTGCAGGAGAAGGAAGGACTTGGTGAGCTAAGAGTCCCCTCCAGGGTATGACTTGGGAATGGGATGGTGTGTGGAAGTTCTCATTGCTCTGCTTCTGTGTAAAATGAGAACTTCAGGAACATAAACATAGGATTTCTAATGCATAATACAAATAAGTGTACTCAAAATTTGTGTTAAATGCACTTAAAAGAAAAGTTAATTATTGGATATTTTTTAAACAGTAAATGCCACAGAATTTATGTTAATTAGTCACATGGCTGTATGTGGGCATTAGCTTAAATGATGCTTATATGAGACATGAACGCTCCTTTTTCCTGTTTTGTTTTTGTTGTTATTTTAACTCTCCCTGCTTCTCCCATTTCCTGCCTCACATTTTTAATCGAAAATGGAGCAAGACCATTCCCATGCATCAAATAAAAGCAATTAGCTGATGGTGTTTGAACATGGAAACACACTCTGCCTCTGGATTTCCATGTGGGTCTAAGGCTAGAGAAAATAGCCTGTACACATCAGTCATGCTGCCATCCTTTTCCCACCCGGACTATTCCTCTTAGAGGAATTTCTTCTCTAAAGGAGTCCTTTCTGATTAGCAGTTTGCTCCCTCTGTCTGTGAGAGCTGATAAAGCAAGGGCAGCAGAAGAGCTGATTTGAAACCCTTATTTGTCCTTAGATGTGGTTTTAGGGGAATGTGTGACTGCTCGTGAGTTGCAGGTAAAGATTAAAGTTACTAAAAACAGGAGTCTCTGTGAGCTTTTCTTCATTTTCTTGAGAGCCAAAGCACTGAACGACCAACTTATTTCTAGTTTGTGCAGTTTCAGACTTGAGAAAATTTGTGGATAATTGGACAACTATCTGAAAAAGGCATGAAGTTCAAAGAACTAAAACCTTTTGGGGAGAATGCATACTTTTTGAATAAACAAAGAGTGAGAATTTATTTTCTGGAGTTCTTTTTATTTGGTTTTGTTGTTGTTGTTGTTGTTTGGGTTTTTTTGTGACAAGGTTTTCTAAGTTCTTGCTTTTAAGGGGGATGAGGTGAGTTTAGTTCTCTTCTTCTTCCTTGGTGTCCACTGTGTTAGACTTTCACAGTGTCTGTGGGCCAAATGAGGAACCGATGGGCCAAATGAGGCACACTGGAAATGGGCTATCCACGCAGCCCTGGGAAAGATGCTGGAAGCAGATAGCTCTGCCTCCCTGTCTCCTGAAATATGGTTCTTTTGCTTCTAGGTTCCATGCAGTTATTTCAGGGAAGTTTTTCTGCCACCTCTCCTTCCTTTCCTGTGGCATAGTTGCCACTGAAACAGCTCAGATGTGTGTCCTCTGCTCGCTGATTTTCTTATGATAGTATGGGGGAAAATAGCCCCAACAATTCACTAACAAGCAAATAAAACCATGCAGAAACTAAGCTTTCCATTAAGAAAAAAAACTTCTTCAAACCAAGGTCTCAGCTCTACCCGTAATCAACCAAAGTATTTATTGAGTATACCCATCTGAGGACTTAATTTATGACATGGGTAGTGACTGTGTATACAAACCCCAATGAACTGAGGAGTGAGCAGTTTCACCAGGGCTTGTTAGGGTGTCAATGGAAAAACAAGTGTGTGAGCTAATTAAATAGTGTGTGAGTGAATGGCATTGCTGTGCAGGCACAGGAACAGGAGAGGACACTGGCCTTCAGCACAGAATTAAACCTGACTGAACAACATTCTGCAGCATGCAAAACAACTTGAAATGTTAAATGGCTGGGAGAAATAAATGTCCTTTGTAGCTTTCTTGTGCTGATGTACTTGGAATCATAAGCCTTTTTCTTTTAAACAAATGCCGTCTTTAATTTCCAGATAGTCCTTAAAAAAGGCAGATAGATTCTCCCTTGACTGCAGTTAAATATAAAAACCTCTTTATCAATTTTTAAAGGAATAAGCCTGCACTATGTCTTGTTATTTCTAGCTTAACAGAGCAGAAGTTGTGAATTTTCAATATAATAAGATCCATTTTGCTTGATATTTCACCACGGAAAGGGCACTACTTTAGAGAGGCCATCTGAATTCCTGTATGATTTTGTCCAAAGCTGAGTGTTTAAAACGGCTGATCTATATCTGAACTTCGAACAGGTTTTTCGGTGAACATGCAAATTAACTACGTCGTGTTATGAAAGTACCCGTTCGTGACTAATAGAAATTACCAGAGTAACGCTGCCTTTGTTCTCCTTTCATTATCCTCTTGTCCCGTAGTGTACTATTGTATCCTTGGTATTATTTAATTTTATGTAAGAAGAATAATGAAAGGAAAAACGCTGCGAAGAATAAAGACGTTCTTTGTTACACGCGGGAAAGATTAAGGCTGCTGCTTGCCACATGGAGGAGCTCAAGTATCATGTTAGGGATTGCCATGAGCCTGGAGAGCTCATTCCCCGGCAAAGCTGGTCTGGAAAAGTAACTCCTGGGATTACCTTGGCCTCATGTCTGCCCCTGGGTGTGTGGATAAAGTTGCTGCAACTCTGTAGCAGTAACACATTAGAGCATAATTTGTTCTGTACTAGTCCTAATACTCTTTCCCACTGGTATCACCAAGGTCTCAAACCTACTTAAACTGGTGCAAACCCTGGCTATTGCTTTTCTGTGGTTTTCTAGATATGTTTTCACAACCCCTCCTCCTGCTACAACATGTAGAACTAATTAAGAGGAAAGAAAAAAAAAAAAAAGAGGTAAAAGTCCTTCCTGCCTTACTGTGCCATACTGCACTATAGATTGAGCTCCCAGATCTGACTGTACCAACATAAAGGGCCATTGACCTGTAGCTATTTTTCAGTCTCTGTCTGACCTAAAGAGGTATCTTTTTTTTCTCTATTTTCTCTAGTACACTGCCAGTGGAGACGTTTATATGAAAATTCCCTAGACAGCTTCAGGAAAATCTGTCCGTGCTGGGTAAAATAACCAGCATCAGTCCCGTGGGGGGTGGAGCCCCCGGGCTGGCAGTGGAGACCAGGGCAATTCTTTGCCTTAGTGGATGGACCTGGGAGTGGGGCTGTGGGCTGGATATGTTCAGTCTGACCAGCTAGAACATCTTGGCACCTACTGGCTGGGTAGGGTGTCCCTGATTTTTCTCCCCATGATCATGCTGTTTTATATGGGCTGGATAGTGCGTGAGAACTTAAAACATCAGCTCTGGTGAACTAGAAAAATAGGAAAAATGAGATGTCCACCTGCAGGAGGGAGTGGAAGAGAGGCTAGAGGTCCCCCATGCCATTCATTTCTTAAAGTCAGGTTTTCACAACCTGCTGGCTCATTAAACATGTTGACCCTCAGTTTGAAGCACCAGTTTTAGGTAATCTGTGAGACTCTGCCTGAGGTGTGTGAGGAAGTGCCTGTGGGAGATGCTCACCTGGCAGCTCTTGGGGGACACAGCTGGCCACAGCGAGGTGCTGGGTTAGAGGCAGGGGTGGGAGTGAAAAAGCAGTACAAGGACCTTATATTCTGAAAATGCAGTCTTGTGCTGAATATTTCTGGTTGAAAATAGGATTTCACTCCTTTCACAGTAATAAAATCTCATGGCCTCTTTTCAGATGAATTCCTTTTGTTATCAGACTTCTCTTTACTGATGAATTATTGTCAGACTCTTACTCCTCCTCACCTTCCCAGGAAGTGTGATCATTTATTCTCACCGTGCCACCTGTGCTGTTGTTGGGGTTAGGTGTGAAACTGGCACAGCTGTAGCACCTGTCCTGTGTTGTAGGCACACATTAGCTTCTGGGGAAAGGAGGAACCACCTCAGAGTCTGTGGTGCTGCTGAACTACTGCATTTTCCCTTTTATTTCTCCCGTTGGTGGTCTCAGTTGTGGTACTGTGTGCTGGCATAGAAGAAGCCTGAAGACCTTTGGGGTTCTCCTGCCACTATTGCTTCCTGCAGCTAGTTCCTGAGGGAAACAGCAGTCTGGTATGTCTTGCAGGAGGAAAAGGTTGTTTAAAGAAGCCATTGTGGCTGCTTACTAGTTTATTTTAAGTTACTATGCAGGTTTTTGCTGCGTGGTACGCTAAAACTACAAATCTCATTCTTCTGAAGCTGATGATTAATGTGCATTCCGTAATGGCTTTATTTTCCTCCCAGGTCAGATCAATGAAAAAATATCTAAGTTTTAACTTTTTTAATAACCCTGAAAGACTTTGTGTTATTGTAAAACTTTTGTTGGAAAGGTTAAGGTAAATGACATTAGTTGCAACCAGCCTTAATTATACAAATAGTTTCATTTTTACATTTGCCTCTGAAGCATGTTAAATTTCTCAACTTGTTTGACAGGGATGTCTCACCTTATTTCCTGAGATTTAAGGCACAGAAAAAAGAGCTCATGACACTCCTGTCTGAAACGATTGAGAAATGTGACACATTTGATGGCTGCAAGGGCTGCTGCAGGTTCAGCTGGAAGTAGGAAACACCTAGAAATTCAAGGGTTTTGTGTAAGCTAATACTCCTTTCTGGCCATGTGCATGAGTAAGCAAAATTCACTTGTAATAAATATGATTCAAGCGTTCAGATTGGAACTAGGCTTTGGAATGTGAATCCTGCAAAATCTATATTTGTACTCTTACCTTCTTTTTTCTTATCAGCTGCAATATTAGCAAATAAATTGAGTCAGTTAATTTGGTTAAAGGGGTGATAAATGCAGCAACATAGCACAGAACTGGTTCTAAATTAGCAGTTATGGGTGATAAATTATCTATTTTTGAATTGCTAAGGGTAGAACATAAGAGTGTGCAGTACCAGCAATTGTACACTGCTGTACAGTTTAAAAATAAACTGTATGTTAACTTTTTTGCTAGATTCCAGTGAAATAATGAAAAACTTTGGAAAATGTACACCTTCTTTCAATTAAAATACATGCTCTTTTTATTAAGTTGAGCAATACACAAAGTAATCCATACCGTCCAAGACACGCAAGGTAGTGCTAATTCCGTAGATTTGGGATGTTAGGAAGCTTATCTCAGGTTTGAGGATTCCCTTACAGAAACTGGAAGTGATTAAAGTGCGCAGCTGAGCAAATAGAGGGCTACACTTCTCTTGGTAGGAATTTGCATTGGTGGAATTGCGTGGTGAATAGGAGAGAGGAGATTTTGGCTAGGAAAGTGCCTTGTGCTTCTGTTTCTTGGAAGTTTAATCTAATTGAAAGAAAGAAAGCTTTTTCAATATAGCTCTCCCATAAAAATGTAAGAACTTCATAAACCCCTTCTTTGCTTACTTCAATCATTTAAGCAGCCCATAATGATGCTGAGGTTAAAGAAGGTCTTCAGTTCCATGCTGAAAGTCTTCAGCTGTGATAACTCTTGAGGGATCTTTCAATGGGCAGAGTTGTGCTGACCCTCTCAAACAAGTCATTAATGAAACAGCTTTGTGATAAACAGTAGTGTGCTATGACCTGCAGAGGGGGTTTATAGAGAAAGGCGCTGGTCTCTTGGGGTCAGTATAGCTGGTACTGCATTTTTAGAGAGAATAAAGGTGTTAATACTTCAGCTGCCAGACACAATCCATCTCAAGAAGTTAAATCTCTACTGAAATCCCCACTCCCCACTACAGGGTCAATAACTTCTTTACACTTAACTTATGCTTCCTTTCTGAGTGCTGCATAGAACTGCAGCTGTGTGCAACACCCACTGAACTCATGGCTGTTAAAAGCCATCCTTCTGCTCCTGGAAGGATTTGCAAAGCCTTTTTTTTTTTTTTTATTAAATTAACGTTTCTAAAGGCTTTTTGTGATCCTTAGAGAGGAGTGTGAATTCAAGGCTTTCAGTTCTTACTGTGCCAAATCTGGAGTTTTCCCTCAGGCCTCCATTCTCTGGGAGTCAAGTAGTGCTGAAAAAGGGTTGTGGTGCAGCCAGAGGGCCTGGAATATCTGCTACTGCACTGTGCCTGCTGCAAATCTTGAACTCCAGCAGTTTCAGTGACTTTGAGAGGATTTCAGCGAAAATTCCTTCCAGCAGGTGCTATGTGTCCCTAGTACTACTTTCTGGTTTCCCACTGATCTTGCAAATACAGCCAAAAAAAGAGGATCATATATGTCTTTGTTCTCTTGAAGCTGATTTTTTCATTTTCATTTTCTGTTTTACTCCATTTCTTCACATTCTAAAAATTAGGCGTTACCTGCTTTACAGTCTTGAAAACCTGAATGATTGTAAATTTATACAATTATTCTTCAATGGTAAAATATACTTTCCCCCCCTCAATTTCCTATTCCGCCTTTCTTTTATTCTTCAGAATGTTGGCTGTAGAAACTGAAGAAATATAAGTAAGTGTCATTAGGACTTGCCCCCTTTTTCCTTTCACCTAGCAACATCTTTTTGTCCCCTATTCTCCATCCCCCATCTAGCATATCCCACAGCAAAGCAAAACATTTGCAAAATATTGCTATTTCAGCTATTTCAAAGGCAAAGATAATTCAAAACACCCACACCCTGCCCAAAAGAAAGAAATACTGGGGACTGGAGACTCTGAAGGCAGTACTTTCTGCTTTTATGGCATGGCAGTGCTCTGGGTAGAAGCAGCTGCAATGCTGAAATGGCTGTGAACTTGACTGCCTCTTTTGGTGAAAAATAATTTTGTCTCTGTAGTTAAATTCTCCTCCTTTCCCTATAATCCACATCTACATTTGATGTGGGGAAAGATAATAGTGGGGGATTTTAAAGAGAACTACGTTTATTCATGAAACTCCATGAAACAGCAAGAGTAGTCCGTTTGTGGACTACAAGGTGGGAGAGGGAATGACCAAAATATTTTAAAATTTAGGTCTCTAAATATGGATTTTAAATAATAACTCATCTGACTCTCTTCAGATGTGACCAGTGGTCTCTAGATCCTGTGGGCAGGAACATTTAAGACCTTTTCAAATAAACATTTTTTTTTTCCTGATGCCTTAATCCGCACATTCATGTGCCTGAGTACAGGGGGCAAAAATCCAGAAATTTAGAAGTGTTTTAAATGTGCATCCCCCAACAAACTTGCATAAAGTGTACAGTAGAACAATGAGAAGAATGTATCTTCCGTATCTGTAAGGCAGCAGAAATGTATTTGAGGAGCTACCCTGATATCTCCTAGGCTAGATGAGATAATGCACGATTAGAATATTTATGATCACTGGTGGGAAGTAGGAACGATAATATTCACTAGCTGCAGTATTCTTTAACTTCCCTGCAGGCTGAAATATGTATTAAAGTAGATGTAGTATGTGGAGTGCTAATACAATACATGTGGATCACTGTGGGAAGGAAAGGTTTTAAAATAACTTCTCAGTCTGCAATTTTTCTCTTTGTCGGGGAACAAGATCTTGCTTTGCTCCCAGAAGTAAATCCTGTTTTAATGAAATGCCTTAGGAGAGCTACCTTTCAAGGTAGTGTCCTCTGTCTCCTCCTAGTGTTTATATATTCTTAGAAGACATTCTGAAAAGTAACACAGAGGATTTTTTTAAACATTAGTAAGACTTACTTTCTTTACTAATTGCTAAGTGGCTTTGTGTTAAACTCGTGCATTTCCACTTCAAATACATGCAGCCTTTCCTTGAGCTGCGGGAAGGTATTTGCACTTTCCTAGCATGTGGCTGAGTTTCAGCTGCCCCTTTGAAGTGCCATTTAGGGCTGTAATCCTCCGAGCATAGCGACACAAAGCTCAGCTGTAACTGCACCAGGACGATTTGCAAGGTGGAAGCCACTGCAGCACTTTGGTTCAGTCTAACAGAGAAATGAGAAAAGCCCCCCAGATCCAGCCAAGAGCTCATGAAACGGGAAAGTTTCCAAAGTCTCTCTACCTCCTTCCAGCCATTATCAAGAACCTGCTTCGAGAGTTTTCTTCTCCTGAATCTTTTTTCAAAACCTAGTCTCTTGTGTCTTTTTTGGAATAAGAGTTTTCAAGAAAAACGTTGTGTAGGCTGAAAGACACATCAAAATTAGGAGTTAACAATGCTGTATTATAGCTATTATGACTGTGCTCTTCAAATACTTCAAGTAAGCCCTTCTTCAGTGAGCTTTAGTCTTCATGTGATTCCAGTTTCCAGAAATCCAGCTTTGTGTTCCTTTGATACTCTGTCAAAATCTCCCCCTCTCCCGTCTTTTCCACTTGCTGCCTCTGAGGGTTTAGTCCTGTAAGATGTTGAATATACTGGATATAATTAGAGTCACAAAAAACTCTTGTGTGCATTGATTGCTGCTCACACCAGCTACTTACCATATGCCAAGCACTTCACAGGCACGTAAGGCAGAGATGCCATTCCAGGTGTTTCTCCACACACTTAGCAGTCAGCGGTACTCTTTTCATTCCTGAAATTACACCCATACTTTATAGCACTGGGATTGAAATGCTCATCATTTTGCAGAATCACAGTCTTGAAGAATATACGTGGCTTGAAGTTTGCTGTGCCTACCCAGAAAACACTTTTTATGCTGATTATACAAAACAGAAAGCACACCAAGCATGTTCACAGTGGAGTAAGTGACTGCAGACAGGCCTATGGCTGCAAGCTGTGCCACATCTCCTGGTTCCTGCCCTCGACAAATTACCCCCTATGCTGAAAAGCAGAGTTCTGGGGATAGCCTGACTCTTATTAGGACAGGAGGCTTTAGCTGATGTTATAAGCAACTATTTTTTCTGAGGAAGAAACAGGTGTGACAAGCCCAATGCTTGGTAAGTATGACAGATGAACAGACTTTTGCAGAGCAACAATACATTGTGCTGTTTGATTGCTCACTGTTTGGCGGAGCTGTTCCAGGGAACTAGATGATTGCATGTGAGCTTCACCTCACTGGATAAAAACGACTGTAATGCTCCCCTTTAATATATGGAATACTTCTGTTATATGCTGCTCCTTCAGATTTCCAGTAGAAAATAATTTTTAGTATTTCTGTGTCTACAACTTTTATAACAAGTGGTCCATAAATCCCCTCTCTAATATTGTGTGCTCTGTAGTACTGGTGGTTTATCAGAGGGATAATTTCGTAACTTGCGTCACATGGGGACTCAGGTTGTAAACTGTAAGCTTGTTCTAAATCTTCAGCAGTTTGTTCTGATTCAGCTCACTGCTGCACTTCTAATCCCTGCCTGAATATGCTTTAGAGGAAGTTGTGCAATGGAATTTTTATACTTACCTTTACTGAGGTAAAATTTGTCCACTGAACAAATGTAGAGAAAAATATTATGTTGTGCTTTTACAATTTTGCTCCTGATAAGAATTTTATTCTTTACCAGTGTTTCTGCTTATTGACACAACTAATTTTGATTAAAACACTGAGATTTACCTATCAAGAATTTGTATGTATTTATCCAGCAAGCACGAGTACTCTTTTCTTTTTTATTTTATTTTGCAACTGGACTGTGAGCTGATATAAGAAAAAATGCTTTCTGAAGAAAAAAGGCTTATCATTACACAGTTTCAAGGATAAGAAATACTTAATTTTTTTCTAGGACCTTGACATAATGCCAGTTATCTAAGGCACAGAATATGTGTAAAGTAATGCACGTTTATGGCTAGTCCAGTGGATGTGGAGTCTTTTGGCTGTTTCTCTTCACACCATCCAAGCATAATGCAGCTCCTTGTTTGCATCATATTACATTACATTAGCACAAAGTGCCAATCTTTAAGTACAGATTTGCATCCTTTCTGATAAGCAGAAGAGAAGATAACTTTCCCTCCAAAACATTTTGTATCTCTACACCAGTCAATTGCAAAGCTTGTCAAGGGACGTCTCTTTTGTAGTCTTAATGTACTTCTTGCACATCCCAGACTCTTGATACATAATCTTTTAAATGGCACTAAGAGCTCTGCTCTGTGATACTAAGTCTTCTACAAAGATGAGTCATATTTTTTGCATTGGGCATATTTAAACTACTTATTCTATATATCTGTCTAAACTGATGTAGGTAAAATAGGCAGTTACTACAGACAGCCTGTAAATCTGGCATTCTTTCAAGGCCTGGAGCAATCAACTATTGCTGGTGCAGAGTCATGGAATGAATTTTAAAGTAATCAGTTTATGCCAAGTCTTTCTTAATGTACTTGCAGGTCTACTGGCAACAGGAAAGCAAAAGACAGTGATAGCTCATCTGGGAATGATTCTACTATGTTGAATAATCTGCAGCTATACAGAAAAATGTACTGTGAGCAGGAGAGGTCTCCAGAGGTTTGTTGTGTTTTTTTAAATCTTGAAAGGCACAACTTTCTTGTCGCTGACAAGGCTTTACATCAGAGAGTTGATTGAAAAAAGTGTGGCATTTATCTTAATTTTGCTCTTTTCAACTTCAGTGACACCCTTTTGCCACTGAGTGGGAGTAAGATTAGAATAGTGCTGAACATCTTTGACAGATTTTTTGAAGGTGGCAATTTCCTGGAATTGCAAAGAACTCTACCTGCTTGGAGTATAGAAATTGTACGCTTCAGACTAAGTGTTGGATGTTTAATGCAGCCATGGAAAATTTCAGAAAATTTGTAGTGAAGGCTCTACATGTGTTTCTCTTCTCCAGCAGTAGTGAATAAAAATATGTTTCTATGTCTGCATGTGTATGTACTCTTTAGATAAATATATACAGAGGTAGAACTTAGCTGAGGTTATGGTGTGTAGAAACATTTGGAGAATTGTTTTGTTGTAAATTCTCTGATGAAGTTGTACATAGATATGTAGTCCTGGTTGGGGACCACTGATCTAGAGCTGTTGCTTCCTCTAAATACAAAAAACTAAACTCATTCATTTAAAGAGAGTGTCGCTACGCAAACTTTTAAAAATATTTTTTCAATAAAGCTGCCTACGTTCCAGCTTATGAGTTAGAGGGAAGATTGTCTTTTGACACTGGAGGACTCAGTGAGCTGTCACAGGTCACAGTATATTGGTTTTAGTTGTCTCTTTCTCTGGTGCTGCCATTTCGCTCCTTCCTTTCTGCCCTTTAATTGAGATCCACAGGCTATTCAGCAGGAATGGATCTAGATTAACGTTTCTGGAAGTCCTGTGGTCTGGTACTCTGTCTTTCGCTGGGTCTGACAGGCACTTCTGGTGCCTCCTGTCAACCTTGCATAGGGCCCAGGGCTTCTCGCCAAGGCCACCCCTAAAGATGTTTGGCAAATTCTATGAGAAACTGATGAAACTAGAATGGTTCTCAGTTGTTTGGCTTGGATGAGATGAGTTGCTAAGATCAGCTATGACCCTTTCCCAGTGGTTTCAAGCCACTGGGATTTCAGCATTGAGCAGTAAGGGAAGCAGCAAGCTCTGAGACCTGAGTGACACTCTTGTTTGGGCTGTGCTGAGCAACCCTTATGTTCCTGCAGCTTTGCAAAAAGGGAAAAGGAGGAAAGATTCTCTGAGCATAACCCCCTTCTCTACACCACCTGAAAACAGAACTGGGGGAAGTAGTGGGGGTTTCCTTCTATCCTCTTTGAAGGAAGGTTTTTTAAAATAGGACTTCAGAGATACAATATTGGAAGTTTGGGGGACTGCTGATTGCTACCTCTAAGAAGAGACCTTTAAAGCAAGTGAGGGAACTCGGGCAGACACTTTTCCAGTAGGAACCTACTCTCACTTTAATAGGGCTCTGTGCCCACAAAACAGGGTTTTGCTTTCTTCTGTGAAAGTTTTTATGTGACTGTGGGCTTATGAGAATCCTATTACCAGAGGGGTTGAAAATTCAACAGTTTTGGGAGTTAGGTTCTTTAGGCAATACCTCCAAAACCATCTAACTTTGTAACAGTGTTTGTGTCTGACTTTGTGTTTACTAGCAGATCAT
>VXBT01007382.1:0-23119 GCA_013400235.1 Oriolus oriolus | reverse complement strand
AAAAAAATCAAAAAACCCCCCCCCCCCCCCAATAATAAACAAAAAACTCAACCCCCACAAATTCAGAAATTGATTTTGCTTAGATAAAAAAAAAATACGTGAAAGACAGGAGGGAGTTCAAACTGCAATAAAGAACTGTTTAAATAATCCTGAAACTATAAAGTTTTCTGTCAGAGTAGCAGATGTTATAGCATATAACCCCTCCCCCAGTTTTTAATGGAATGTGAAAGTGTTGGACACTCTCATTTGAAGGAGCTAGACACAGGAGTACAGATCTTTGTTTCAGGAAATCTGAGAATGTGTCAGACATCTCTATGTGTAAGGGGTCTTTGAAGTATACTACTAAGCTTTGTACTTGAAAGAATTAAGGGATGCTGTTCAGCTTTGTGTGAAAGAGAACTTCAAAGCACACTGAGAAGCAGTGAAAGATCTGCAGTTACTAAATTTACAGTAAAGGACCATAGTAAGTCTTTCTTTTTATGTATAATAGCAACATGATATTTATGGAGAAGGCACAAAAGATAGTGAACTGAAAGGATCAGTCAATAGGATATATGGAATTTTGTGTCACTTAGTGTTTGAAATCCATCAAATGGTGATGAAATAGCCATGACTGCTCAAGGTGCTGAGTTACGTGTGTTGCTGTGGTCTTCAGCTTTAAATGGTTTCTGCTCTTTAAAATTTCTGTGTTTCTAGTTGAGCCTTGATTTTCTGCAATGACAGCTGTGTTTTCATGTTAAGCTATTAGAAGTCTGCTAGACTGTTGGGCACTGATCATACTACTGGGCTGCAACCTACACTAAGGTCGTTAGTGTTAAGGATATTCTTACTATATTTCAAGAAAATTTCTGGAAAGATGGTGTGAGAGAGAGAAAAATACAAGAGATTATGTATTGTAGGAGGAAGCCGAGAAGTGTAAAAGAACACAGGACCTCAGGGTATAAGTTAAAGCCCTTAACACCTCTGAGTTTGGCACAGATCATCAGTCACATGCTTGCTGCCAGCAATATGCAACAGTTGAAGTTCTTTGGCTTTTTCTCATTTTTTTCTCTGCTTAAGACCCACATAGGGTCCTAATTATATGCATTAGGATGCATATAATGATGTTGTCTGAAGGAAAATAAGGGTTATCTTCAGTTTGGAGGATCACAAATCCCTGGAGGCAGGAGTGGGTGGGATGATGACATTTGACTTGCTTTGGCTGAATTTGGATTTTGAAAGCTGTGTCTGACAGGTAGACTGGCACAAAATAAACTAGGTTGTGAATTCATAGTGTGCTATCTACTCCATGCCAATTGCTTTTTTATCATATTTTAGTATATTTGGGGGAAGTGATGCCTTCCAGAGGGACCTTGACAGGCTTGAGAAGTGGGCCAGTGTGAACATCATGAAGTTCAACAAAGCCAGGTCCTGCAGGTGGACTGGGGCAATACCCAATACCAGTACAGTAGAGAGGGGTGAATGGACTGGGAGCAGCTGTGAGGAGAAGGACTTGGGAATATCAGTGGATTCACAAACATATGTTGGAAATGAGGTGGCAGTGTGTGTTTGCAGCCCAGAATGCCAGCTGTGTCATGGGCTGCCTCAAAAGCAGTGTGACCAGCAGGGTGAGGGAGGTGAAGTGATTGTCTCCTGCCGCTCTGCTCTCCTGAGACCCCACCTGGAATGCTGCATCAGCTCTGGGGCCCCCAGCATAAGAAGGATGTGGACCTCTTGGACTGAGGGCCACAAAAGTGATCAGAGGGCTGAAGCAGCTCTCCTGTGCAGACAGACAGAGATAGTCAGGGCTCTTCAGCCTGGAGAGAAGGTTCCAGGGAGATTTTATCGTGGCCTTCCAATACTTAGAGGGAGCTTATAAGAGAGATGGAGAGAGACACTGAAAAAGGTTGCCCAGAGAAGCTGTGAATGCCGCATCCCTGAAAGTGCTTTGGTTGGATGGGGCTTTGAGCTATGTGATCTAGGAGAAGGTGTCTCTGCCCATGGCAGGGGATTTGGACAAGGCAATCTCTAAAAGTTCCCTTCAACCCAAAGTATTCTATGACTCTGTATTCCCAGTACATATAGGTGTACCCAGTACCTTTTTTTTTCTGTTAGAAGTGGGATAATCCATGTTGCACAAAAGAATCTTTTGTTTCCACGTAAGTAGCGACTAATGCACACTTACTTCATTCCTTGTGTCCATGGCTTTTAAGCTTATCCTAAGAATGATGATGCTTGAAAGTATTTGGAAAAAGTGAATGTAGCCAGGAGAAGATGGCTGATGCAAGGACTGGGGATTAGGGAGTGGGGCAGGCAGGCCTAACACAGCTGCCACTGGTGGAAGACACTGACCATGATAAAGATCACTGACCAGGGGCAGAGGAAAGCCATGACTTGTGGGGGCTGTCAGCTGACCCAGGGAGAGAAACTTGCTACACCAAATTACCGTGCATTAGCTTTGCCTTAAAAAGCCTAAAGAAGCCTTAAATGACTAAAGGAAAACCATGTACCCAGAGAAACTGTTTAGAACATCATTCTTCCAGATGATAAGGTGGAAGAGTTAGTTTTATAATCTAGATTTTTGAAAAACTAGAAGAAATGAAACCACCTCAATTTTTGCTACTTCTCCAAATGACAGCAGTATGTCATCAACTAAATCGATGTAAATGGGTGCTGACTCGAGTTTTTTTTCTCACTTAGCTAAGAAAAGTATTGAATGTTTCTTCAGTGATGTTTTATTCAAAATTACCAGCTGGAGAAACTGTGGCTCCAGAGATTCACTGTCAGCTGTGCCATACATCTCCAGAGACTGCTATATCTTGCTTTGGGATCTTTGTTCTATACATAGCTGCTGAGGGCTGCCTACACTCTCATTATTCTACTGCTTTGATCCTTTTGTGTGTTCATGAGAAGAATGAATGACTAAGGTCAGTAGTGGACTCAGTGACTTGTCAGGTGGCACTGCTAAAACTTGGCAGAAGATCACACTTCCTTTCTTTTTTGAAGATGAGATCATCTGGCAGTGTCGATGACTGTTTAAATTTAGGAAGAAAGACGAGGAGTCTGTAAAATCTTATATTGTCTCTTCTTCCTAATGTCTTGGAATAAGTGCCATACCAAAACGATTAGAGTGAGGCACAGCTGTAATTCTAATACACTTTTACAGAGCAAGTACTTTCAAAAGTATCCATTGGAGGACACTAGAACGCTGTGAATCAAGGAAATATGGTGATTCTACTTAAAAAAAAAAAAAGACACATTTCTCTTTTAAAAAGAAAAATTAAAGTAGAACATTTTTTGTTTACATAACACAGTCTGAAAATCCATTATTACTTGACAGTTTTTCTCTGTCTGCCACACCTTCTTATAGCTCCATTACTGCTTTGTTTTTGTTTGTGAAAGTGGTGGCATGTACTTACTCTCTGGATGCTTGTATAATCACTTGGTCTACTTTTAAATAATTCCCAGATGGGCTTGAGTTTTTCTGTTCATTATTTTTAAATTATTTTCATTTTTATTTTTTCCTTTTCAGCTTTTAATCATTTGCAAGTCATACATTAGCTTTTGTACCTCATTTATATTTAAAATTATTACAATCCTTGCACCTTTTTGCTTACATCTCACAGAAAAGGTTTAATGAGTGGCCAGTCACTGGTAAGGTAACTGAAATATAACTCAGATAACAGTGCTGGACTGAAGAACACTTTTGACTCAACATAGTTCTCTGGTGATGGAAGAAAAAAGACTTTGGGTTTTGATTCAGTCTAACACAAATAAACTCTCATCTACCCTCTCAATGACAGCATTCTGCTCGTTCTGCTCACTTCCATTGCATTCAAAATTGCAGCTGCTAAAATTATTTTTCTCCTCTGTCATTCAGAGGGTAGAAGATAACTGTGTTGTATTTTAGGTTTTCTTTTCTTTCTTTTTTTTTTTCCTCTCCTTACTTAAGGTCTCTCACACCTTTGAACTTTTCTATTAGTTGTATTCACTCCTGTGGTATTAAACTCAAATTTCTTCCCAACTTCCATGCCAGTTCAACCTCTCCATTTGAAGCAATGTTTCCTATCCACTTGAAATACACTGCTAGTAGAATGTGAAGCATCACCTTGAGATTTTCTCTTGAAACTGATGCTTAAACACAAAACCCTTATCTATATCTTGCTTAATATCTGACTTCCATGTGAGGATATTTGGAAGACTAATGTATGAATGAAAGTTCAGTGGGGGTAGTGGAAGAGGGAGGAAGAAAGACAGGAATTGTGGAGGGGATAGCATCTGCTTTCTGGTCCTGCCACTCTGGTAATTTTGTGATTCCCTTGCTGTCACATTTTTATGTTTCCTGTTTCCAGTATGTGTAAAGTATGTTGTGTTGTTTCTTTTACACTGATTTCATGAAACTCCCCATAAAGTATTTATTCAGTGGCTGATAATGTAATAGTAATTTCCAAAGAGCGAAATAGTACATTAAATACTTTTTTGTAATTAATTCAGTTGAATTTGGCTTTTCACTCCTTATTTTTGCATAGGGTCAAGCTCTAGAATGGTAAACATCTTTACACTTTGGTGACCTTTATACAACTCCAGCTTTAGTTCCCAGTTTAGTTTAAAGGAAAAACTAATGCTTTGCAAAGTTCAGAAATCAGTGTATGTACACACATAGAGAAACCATGATCACACATGACATTTCCTTTTATTGCCCACAAATTTAACTGTGGATCATGAGCTTGAGCTAATATTTTGCGTTTCCTTTTCCCTGTTACATTGCACATGGTGTTGTCTCTCTGACTGTGTTTGTGTGCAAAACTTGTCTGTTGTATTTAGTTGTTTTAAATTGTAATGTAATGGTGAGAAATACATACTTATGTGGGGATTTTCTAAGAAGGTGGATTAACAGTGATATGTCTGATTAATTTATTCCTATCCCCTACTGTTACTCTCCTCAAATGATTTCCAGATGCCTACTCTAGGCATCAAAGCATGTAATAATAGACGGGGTCAGATAAGTCAGAGTCTGCTATTATTTAGTAAGAGGGACTATCTCTACCTAATTCTAGGCAGTGTGGTGCCACACCATCTTCTGCCATCTTACAGGGACAGCCTGCTAGGAAAGCGATTTGTCACAAGTCTTTCACATAATGTTTGCTGTGCAAAGGAGGAGGGTGAATGGATTGCCTTTGTGCTATTGAACCCCTCTGTGTGTAAGCAAAGCAGGGAAATCCCTAAGACTTAACCTACAGTTCTGCCTATAATGGGCCAGGCTGCTCCCCTGCTACTTGCATCACGGGTTGCCTTTCTTGTCTGATTGCCTTGCTGGTTTCTCTGGCCCTAAACAATGTTTAACATTGTTCAGGTATCCCAGCACGGCCCAATGCTTCCACTTAAGTGGTTCACATTTAGGAAGAAATATTAATTGGATAATATCAAACTGAAGCCCAAAAATTCTAAATTAATCATGTCTGAAGTAGTTAGAAGTCCCTAAAAGGCTCCTATAATGTGATATTTGAGATTTAAAAACTTAGCATGTTTCCAAGTTTGTGTGACTGTTTTCTCTGAGGAGTTATTTAAACTCTACCTTTGATGATTATAATTATTATCTAAATTGCATAATATCATAAAATTGTTGCAGCTTTCAGAGGCCTTTAACCTCTATTATGGCAGCTCCAGATCTTGCTTATCTGCAATTCATCCGGTACATCAAGTCTTATGTGTGTTGAGGCTCACAGATGGAACTGAATTTTGCCTTTACATTGATGATAAATTGCTAATGAATCCAATATAAGCAGCCTGAAGAGAAATAGTGACTGTCTCTGGCTTGCCACTTCTAGCCATGGACATGAATATTCAATATGACCAAGGACTTTTGTTAAAATTAAAAGCTATTTGATTCTAATGAATGTCAGGAACATTTCTCTGCGTTTGTGGTCAATGCTGTGATTGGTCTGAGTCTGTTCTAATCTACACTGTCTACCATACCCAAATTTCTCTTGCTTATGCATCAGGGGTTCCTGACATGGATGTTTTTTTAAACCAGATGTCATTAGATTAATATGAAGAGCCATACTGTCATTTGCAGAAGATCAGGTGGGTACCCAGAGCTAAATTGAATGTATCTCCAGGACAGTACTGTGCGGGTTAGTTGGCAAGAACCTGCTTACATAAGACAGGAAGTTTTTTTCACTGGAACTTTTTACAAATTGCAGCATCCACAACTTACAAGGTATCCTTGCAAAGATGGAGTGCTCTTTCCTCCTTGCTGTTCTTTGCCCACCTCTAAAATAACTAGTGCTGTGTTTTATGTAACAATCTCTTGTTTCAAAGTAAAACCTTATAGCCTAGGATGAGGGACTTAGAATTGTCCAGAGGATAAAAGACTTCTTGATTTTCATCAAATCAAGGGAAGATTAGAAAAGATTTTTTGAATTCTTGAAAGAAGCTCCTGTTCCATTAACAGTTCTGCCACACAATGAGAAAGAGATTGTGCCTCCTACTCTCTCTAGGAGGTTAGACACTATACTGGCTAAAGACCCACCTTCTAACTTTCATCCCAAATTTATTTATAGCTAGTTTCATGCCTACTTGTACTTGCTCGCCACAAACTTGAATTTGGACACACAGTTTCTCCCCTAGGGGTTTCTCTACCATTATACTTAGGGATAGCAGTGCACTTCTTCAGCCTCTTTTGCCAGGGGTATTGTCTCAGGGAGAGAAAGACAGCTACTTCTACTTCCAGCTGTGTGCCCTGTCTGAGGAAAGAGTGCACACAGCAGAATCCCTGTCATGGTCCCTGTCAGGGGTCAGAATGGCCTTCTCTCAGCTGTCACCTTTGGAACTCAGATCTGTAGTGTTTGTTCTCAGAAGCAGCATTCTGCTGGGGAGTAAATGAAATGGTCCTGGTGCAAACTCCAATGTATCAAGCAATGGACTTCTGGAAATCTGTAAACTGAAGAGTCATGACAATTTTCTGCTGCAGAATTTGTACTGATTTTTAAGTGCAGTGAACCATCACGTAACTGTTTGAAGGTGACTGAATTAAGCGTGTGGAACTTGAACCAGGCTCCACTGACACTAAATCTAATGGAGTGTACAAAGCTGCTTGTCAGATAAGAGAAAAGAGGAACTCAGCCTTCCGGAAAGGGGACAGGAAAAGTTCTGGGTGATGAGATTAATTGATGAAATGCTTATTATGAGAGTTATGTATGGTTGGATTAATGCTATCCTAAGTACAAAAACACAACAAAAAAAGAAGTCCATGGTAATTCCTTTAGGAGCAATTTTGCCACTTTTTCCTGCCTTCCTTGAGTTACAGTTTAATTACACAAGCTTTTCTTCACTATAGAACTAATTCAGAGGAAGAGAGTGATTGAGTTCAGAGTTCTTACTGGACTTCTAGGTAACTTCAGGCGTGGTCTTTTCAGTTGCATTCCAAAATGAAGGTCTGTGGTCTGGAGGTAATTATTCTGGATTAATTTATAACTGCTTTCTGTGTAAGCAAGTCTTCATTGCTGTCAGCTACTTTTTGCATCTGGAGTATTTGTATCTGGATAATCAATAATTCAAGCTATTTTATAATTTATTATAATAATTAATTAATTAGAACCAAATCCTATTCTTTCATGTAGTGGGGATGAAACTGGCTTAATGGTTGTGAAATTGTACTATTTCTGGTCTTAAACAACTGGACAATGGAAAAGTGGAGACCGAAAGGGAGCACATAAGCATGAGCTTTTGCTGTTATCCCCAGACAGCATACTCTGACAGAAGAAGACAGTGAGGAAAATATATTTATTGTTACTTACTACTTTCTACAAAATCTTACCAGCTGTGCTTTGGGCATGTCAGAGCTGGATTTCATAATTTTCCCTGTTTTCTGCAGTGGGTTTTGCTCTTCCTTCTCTTGCCTGGAGACATGCTCTTTTCCTCCTGCTCCTCTGCTCTTTCTGCAGGGGCCAGGGACACGTGGAAACTGATGATTTTCTGCCCTGCTGCTGCTACAGTGAGTGAGACTGAGCTTCCCTTTTGTGACAGGCTCACAAGATCCAAGCAATATTAATTGTCATAGGCAATTGCAATAAAAGTTTGGTGTCTAGAGAGCTTTTTTGGCCTAGCTGAAGCATGCCAGAATGCTTTCTTTGGATAGGAATAAAGAATCCTGCTTCAGAGGTAACTTACTACTTGCAAGGGACTGCACCTTATGCCACTCCATTGTCACCACCACTATCCTTAGACTGCATTTTTGGCTGCTGAGACTTGTTGCTCAACATCTCTACCCAAAGATCAGTGCCCTAATCAAAAACATGACAAGTTTTAAATGGTAATAGTACATCTTATCTTTAATTTATGTTTTTATTCTGATATTGTGTTTCTTGCTAATGTAGTATTTGTGAATGACCAACATAAGCTGACGCTATAAAGTCATGGTCAGACTTTGTGGATTTCCATCTTGACTGAAGAAATTTCAATTTAACCTTTCAGGCTGAATTCTCCTTCATTAGGCTGGAGTCTCTTGTTAACTTACAGACTCTTTCCTCCAATCCATTTCCTTTAATTAAACTTGTTTCTATTATATGAACAAGAATAGATTTTGATTTATGGAAAGCTTTGTTCAATGAGGAGTTAATGTTCCCATTGTCCTTTCCTACCACTTGCAGTCCCAGGGTGAGTCAGTGGTTAGTAAGTGGAGATGATAACCTGAGTGCATTATGCTGGTAGTTTTGTGGAAGTAGTCAGGTACAGCTTAAAGTTGCTTTGAAATTATGCAAGATAGACCATAAAACTTACAGAGTTATTGTAATGCATTTAATTAGTATTTAAAACGAGATCTACATTTGCATGCTTTCTTTTGGTATGTAAGTGTGCGCACCATCTGATAAGCTGGAATTGTGGAAGGTCATCTAGAGGAAGAATAGAATAAAATTTTCCCTGTCTGTGAAAACATCTGCAGATCTAAAATAAAAAAGTGGGAGGAGGGGGGAAGAGAGTGGAATGAGCTAGAAATTCTAATGGACATGGGTTGCTTACAAATAAGTATAAAGCAGAACTGGGGAACTGGATAACTGCAGCTGATGATCATTGACTTAGGACAGATTAATTTGGGGATGGCAATATCTACTCTTTACTGTCACTGAAAATATAAGATGTGAGTGTGCACTTCTTTCAGACCTTGTGACTGTGCTGAAGCCCATTTTTTTAGTCAGATATGGTCACGCTGGGGTGGGAAATAAGTTTCAAACCTATTAATTTTGTGGCTGAGTGCTGTAGGAGCAACTTGGGTCTTAGAGAGAATTCCAGTTGACCCTTGGTGATTTCAGTGGTGACTACTCTGACCCTTGTGTTCATGCTGCCTTTGCCAGTGCAGCCTGGGAATGATGGCACTGTAGAAAATGGGCCCCACTTAGAGGCATCTTATCTGTGCTTGGTTTAGACTGGGTGGTGCAAAAATGTGCCCTAATTGTAAGGCCCCTTTTCCTTATTTGTATTGCCTGGGACCTCTGAAGACTATTATTTGAAGCAATGATTCACCATGAAGCCTTGCTTGGCCATAAGGAGATACCTTCACATTATTTCCAAACACAGCACTGCTGGGAGTCTGAGACAGGCAGTTTCCATGGGCATTCTTGCGTAAACCAGTAAGATGAATCCAAAACCTGTTAAATTTTCTGAAGCCCAGAAAAATACCAGGAAAAGAAATCCTGTTCACTGAAGGCCCAGCAGCGAGCTGTGCTGAGCATCTGCTATTCCCCTGAGCACGAGGGTGAGCATCTCTCAGAAACAGAGGCTGAGCTGCCACTCTCGTTGGTATTTTGCTCAGGTTTATTTTTCATTCTTGTAATTAGGACCTTCTGATCCCTCTGGGAGTGCATAATTGAAAGCGTGTTAGCAGAGTATTTGTGATGGACGTGTATTTTGGCCAGCTTCCTAGATTCCTTTTTTCTTCTCATACCAGGAAGAGATAATATACAGCCATATGTTCTCACTGCATAGTACTCTTATTTTCCTGTATTTTCTGGTTTTTGTGAAGACCAAAGATCAATATACACCCAGTGTAAACCTCTAAATATATTTAATGTAAGTAAACTGGTAATGTTTGGTCGAATAGTTTGAATCAAGTAAATATGAGTACATCTATTAAAATCTTTCACATAGGTTTATACTGACTCCTTTGCACTCAGTTTTGTTTTCAGTTCACTATAACTTGATTGCCTGGATTAGTTTCCCCTAAATTTGACCAAGCTAAATGCTAGATTATATTATGGGCTTGTACTTTGCTTTCTGTAAACAGCTTGTAAAATATTCAGGAATAGTAGCATTATGGTGACATTAAAAACAAAATTGTAGATCAGCCAATTTAATATAGACAATCCTGTTTATCTAATAAAAATACATGAATAGTCATAAATTGCCTATACCCTTGCTTTCATGGGGAAATAACAATAGTGTTTGAGTGCTTATCTCTGAAACAGCATCTGCAGCATGTTTGTCATTAATATAAGAAAACAAGAAGAGAAGCAAAGCTGACATGCATTTGTGAAGATGATGTTTTTATATTCATGTCCTATTCTGTTATTCTGTGCTGGTGGGGCAGTGTATCCTGTCACACCCCCAAACGCCATCCCACGAGGTTGCCTTGGGTAGGTGGCCTTCAGGAGATCAGCTGTACTGTTTAAGCTCTGCAGCTTCAGTGAGAACAGCCTTCCTCACCAGCACCATGATGTACTGTGAAGGCTTTTTTAGGGAGGCAAGCCAGTGCATGGTGAGATGGAGCTTCAGGAAATTTGGGCTGCTGCTTCAGATACACTGTCTAGCCTTCTTTGTCAGTCTGCTAATAATAATGCTTAAATATATATATAGGATACTTATAATAATGGCCAAATTGATGTTTTGCTTGATGGCGTATAAGTAAAGCACACATAAGTTAAAAGGGTAATTTATGTACACTTGTGGGATTATAGCACAGGGTTTGTTCTGGAGATCTCAGAAAATTCACTGTATTTGAACACAGTTGATTTGTGATATTTTTGAAGCCCTGATGCCTAGACATACTGACAGCCATGCTGAGGGCACGGCTGCTTGCTCAGGAGACATCTTGTATTGAGCAGCCAGCCGTGTGGGTTGGATATTTCTCTGGAGCACAAGAGACCAGAGCATTAGGAAAGGCGTCTGTGAAAGTTCTTTATCTAGTAGACTGATTTAAAATTAGGAACGTGCACTCTTTTGTTTCCAGCTGTATCCTAAAAGGGGACTGCTATGTCTATAGGAACTATTCTAATGTAAAGTGATGTCCTTTCTTAGCTTTGGTGTGTCAGTACTTCTCCCACATCATCCCCTTTTATTGTGTACACAAAAGTGTCAACCTTAAAGTACTCATCTTGTGAAGGTACAAAGATAGCTCTAATTTGTCAACAGTTTTAAAATCTCCAAGTCTTTTCCATCACATTTGCTGTAGATGCTGTTCTGCAGAATGACTCAAGGTTTTGCATACAGGGCTGTCTGAATGAAATTCTTACAGTTAAGAATCTGCCTTAATCCCCTGCCTTACTTTCTGCATGGAGAAGGAATTAATAGCTAATTGTAAAATGAAGTGTCTGTATAAGATTTTTTTTTAAAAAAAGTAAGTTTCATTCATTTATTGGACCAGGCTATCTCCACTCAGCTATCATGTGCATTTAAGTTTACATTGGTGTGGTTGGTGGCTCTATGACACTATTAGTCTTATGCTGTTTGATTCGCAAGAAGTCAGTTCAATAACCACAAGGAGGATGGATTTTTTTGTTTGTGTTACAAACCTGTCAAGTAAAGGGATATTTTTCTAAGCAATTGCTCCCCAGGAGAAGCAGAAAGGCGGCAAAAAGGCATTCAGTCTGACCTTGTGCTATTGAGCCAGGACAATATACTGCAGAAGAAAAGCTGTCAGCAGCCTATTGTGGCAAATCCTTGCTGGTCCTCAGGGCCTCACACCAATGAAAATCTGTGCCAAGCAGATAACTTGCTTTCTAATCTCCCTGTTTGGCTTATTGGTGTCTGTGGCCTACTATAAAATATACTATGCCTGAAAAGGCTTGGAGTGGATGCTCTGAGACCTGTCCATGAACCCTTCCTCAATAACACGAGCCAGAACTGCAGCTCAGGTAAAAGTATCTGTGTGTCTGTACTTGGTAACAGGGGCCACATTACTCTTCCTGCTACACTGCACCTGGCTGAAGATCATCTTGAGTTATTCTGGAAGGACCCTGATATGTGCTTCCAGAAGAATTTGGCCCTTTAGTGCCTGTTTAGTCTGCTTGTAACTTCTGCTGCTGTGAAATGCTGAGCTGGTAAGGGCAGCTTGATTAACTACTTGCTCCTGAGTGCTAATCTTGGGCAGCAATTGTTGTTACAAACACAAACTTCTATTACTTTGGCAGATGCTTCTACAATTTAGTCCAGAGAGGACTTTTTTCCATCATTGCCTCTGCTCTCTTCCTCATCCCCAGGCTTTCATAAGCAAATATCGTGAGAACTTAACCCCAGCAGTTCTTCCTTCAATAGCAGTGCGGTTTTTGTCTGATTAGATGATGGGGGATTTTTGCTCCAAAATGAAGACTTTGGAAAATTAAACTGCTCAATACTTCATGTTGAGGTTTTTCATGTGTTTGAGTGCTCTTTGGATAGATGGTTATGTTTACACAATTTTATTCCTCATTGTGTGTGTAATTCATTCTGTAGGCAGTCATTTCGTAGGCAAAAAATAAATTCTGGGAAGACAATGTACTCTTTCAAGTCTATTAGAGTTCATACTGGAGTTCCTGATGTTGTTCTATTTAAAACCTGATGGTTATGCTTCTCTGTATAATAATTTTTTGAGTTATTAACCCAATGCAGCGCAAAACAACTAGGAACAGTGCAAATGGCTTTTCTTTACCACACCTTCCTCACACAGTTTCCAAAATATCCTGAAGATAATGCTAATTTTCGCTTCCTGTACGTAAAGTTAAGCATAGGTTTGTGCTCTGCTGTGTTAAGGATTTTAAGGCTCATGACCTGGTAAAGCATAAAGCAGCACCTCCAGTATGTAAACTTTTGAAAGAGTACTTAGTATTTCCTAGGAAAGATTGGTTGGTACATTGGAAATGAGGTGAATAAGCTGACAAAGTTACTTGGCATGAAGAAGAGAAGCTGTATAAGCATATGTTTGCAGAGTTTTCCTCAAATAAATCTCCCTCCCAAACTCAAATCAACCTGCTGTAGTTTCTTCCCAGGGCTATAGGCATCTCTTGGTAACAAAAAGTACACATCTACATATGACCAGTAGCCACATGAAAACCACAAAGTAATGAAGCTTGTGGCCCCTGTGGTTCTATTAGTCTCAGTTCTGTTGGAAAACTAGGCACATGGATGATCACTAATTCTTTTCCTAATGCTGTTATTTTTTTCCCCTGCTCCTCTTCCATCCTTTTCTTCTTATTGAAAAAAAGGGTACTTTTTATAAAGTAAGTATTTCTGTGATTTATCTCCCAAGGGAAAGCACATCTGTTTAATAAGCTTTAGCAGATACATTGTTCAGTACCCCTTACTACTTGAGAAAAGATGATTAGTTGATATGTACATGAGATAAAAATCCAAATGTTTAGGACATGAGCTATTTAAGAAGCGGAGAGAAAAATGTAGCATGAGGGGTTAATTTTTTTTCTTAATCTCAATGTTAATGAGCATTTAATGTGACTGTATTATCTCTAAAGAGTAGGAACATAATGAGGTAGTAAATTGGTGTGTCAAGAATTTTCTGAAGCAGAGCAATCTTTGTAACCAACTTGACTTCAGGCAAAATAGCCAAATTGCTGCCATTTGACAGTGCATTATATATCAGCCAGTGATATAAAATATCTTAGGCACTGGGAAATGTCTGTACAGGATAGGTGCAAATGCAATCTTGAGCTAGGGAGCAGGGAACGAGTAGAGGGCCGTATGATGTTGTGCAGATCGTGTGCCTGGACCGAACTTAGTGGTTTTAAATCAACATACAGCCCATTTCTGCCCCATCATTTACACTGTGGAGCTGAAAAGAAAAATCCTGATTGTACCTTCCCAGAGGAGATTGTACCAGCTCACGGGAATGGAGCAGATAATGGGGAAAAGCCTGTGCGTAATTTTGCTGAAAGTTCTCCTCATAGCAAGCATTTTAATCTTTCCTCATCTCCTCCAGGGAGGAACATATGTTTCTATTTCTGAAGTCCATGATAGCCCCTGTTATGAAGGTCTAGGCAGAATTATTAAAGTAAAAGGTCTCAAAAAGTCACACTGTGTGGCTACCAAAAAGAAAGAATTTATTTGATCAGTCTTTAAGCATTCACATAAAGCAGTGACATTGATAGTGACACTTCAGCTGATTAAAGAGATTGAGTTTTAATGGTCAGAATACAAGCCTTTTTTTTTTTTCCCCTCTCCAAATTAGTCAGCGGGGCTACACACATGCACAGTGGAACTGGTTACTGTGACTGGAGTTATTAAAAGCTCTGGATGGGGAGAATATGGTCCAGGCAGGAGATAGACACGGCTATAACTTCACCCAGACCAGACCTGGATGCTCTGTTTGAGTTTAAATGGAGCCCTGGGTAGTGGACAAGGTGGGAGCAGGTGGTGGCCCCAGCTGAGGCCACTCAGGGCAATCACAGCCTACAGGCATCCTCGGGGCCCTGAATGAACCAGGTGCTTGGATTTAAATTGTACTTAGTAGCAGGGAGGTTTGTATTTTGGAAAAATTCTGGTTAGACAGTCCTTTATTCCTGTGAATGCTGCAGACGTGGGGAAATGCAGGGAGTAGGTATGGTTCCCTGTGGATTTGCTGCAGTTCTCTTCAAAGGCAGAATGTGGTGGAGCCAGCCCCGTGAGTTCCTCAGGTAAGAGTAACAACAGCCTTGTTTCTGTTTTAAGTGTAGCACTGCCTGGCAAAAACCTGTCCCTCTATGTGTCCTTAGGGACAGTGGGGAGTCAAGCTTGGGAGTGACCTCGTGAAACAGCTTTGCTCTGATAATTCCTTACCTGGCACAGAAAAGCAGCTGGAATACACATGAGGGAAGTTGTGCTTGATTGTACAAGTAGATGCTTTCAAAACTCATCCAAAACTTTCACCTTGCTGAGTAGCTCCAATAAGGGCACCGAAGCAGAGCACATAAATTTCAGTGAACGTGATGTAGTCAAGCTGAAAAAGTAATTTTTCTTTAAGTCAATAGTGTAATATCCAGGATTTAGCACGTGCAGATGCACTATTAAAGTTCAGCAAAAGTAGTTTCAGTGACCTTGAAAATGGGCACTTCTATGGTAAAGATATAAGCAGTGCTGTCTGAAACGACCTGCAGTGTCAGCAAACGTGTGGAAGCTGTTGGATACAGCTTTTAGCTCTATAATGTACTTAGAAGTCTAATCAATAAGCCTGACTTTGGGAAATACAATCTTTTTCTCCTCCCTTTGCAACAATTATGATTTATATTCCCTTTCAAATCAGTTAAAATGTACCTTTCCTATTTTTCAAAACTTTGAATTGGTAGGTACAAGGCAACTATTTTCTTGTTATTCCAGTACTGAAAATTTTCTGATAAATATTTTCAGTATTGGTACATCTGTGCTAAAAGCCCCCCACTTCCAAGTATTTCCTCGGGGCTTGGTTTAGGAAGCTGCTAAGGAAAAAAAGGGAAAAAAAAATCCCAACACGTGATGAGGTCTTGTTCAAAATGTGATGTTTGCAAACAAAGACAGAGGATAAAATACATGCCAGAGGCTAACTTCTTTAATGCTGATATAGATGAAAACAGACACGGGGAAACTTGGGTTTGCATGAGGTCTCTTAAAGGCAATGAGAGCCTCTCGGTAATTGTTTGCAGCTAGTGCATTGGAGGTTAATATGTTTCGTGTTTGCTCCTCATGGTGCTTTAACAGGCCAGCTCAGGTGCTATGCAGCTTTGTAGGGACTCCTAGCCAGGAGCTGCACACAATCACAGCATTATGAGTGACTTGGAAAGCTTTCAAGCTTTCCCAAAGCTTTCTACTAATGATTGCAATTGCATTGTGCTCCTGTGGGCAAATAGGCTGCTGCACGACCCCGTTGCAGGCTGATTACTACCATTCCTACTGTGTTAATTGCTGAAAAGCCTCCTGAGGTTTTAATGGGAATCCTTGCAGAGTAAAGTGCTAGCTAGGTGAAGAAAAGAGGCAGGCCTCTGGGAAGATCCTTCATATTCAGGCACAGGAGAGAGAAATGTAGGGTTAACTCGTGTTCCCCTCATAGCTTTTGCAAAAGGTTGACTTACGAGAGGAGGAAGAGGAGAAGGAGCTCAGACAGAGCTCGGGGATTTGGCAGTCCCTGGCTGCTGCTGCAGTTGTTAATGCAGTTGTCATATACTGTCTGACCCCAGGCAACATCCTATGTCAGTGAGTGTCTATCATTATTTTTTTTTTTTTTGACAGTGTAATATTTTCCTCTGTTTTGAGATGACTCAGCCATTTTAACCTCAAAAAAAAAAAAAAGAAGACAACAAACAGATCTATTAGTGAGAAAATCTTCAAAGCATGAAGATGAAATTTTTCGTGGCAAATCTTAATATCAGTCTGTTTTTCATCAGCTGTCCTTCCCTTTTTGTTTGAAAGTACTTTAAAATGCTGAAGGTATTTGGTGACTATATCTATCCATTCTGCTGGCTTTTTGGATTTTTTTCCCCCTGAATGTACTTTTTTGCTGAGCACTTATAAATATGTAAATTCATGTGCATACAGATCATCAGTCTCTGGCTTCTTAAAGTGATAAAATTAGCCTTTGTCCCTATTTTAAACTTAGATAGTTCTTGGATGTTTTCTCCTCTTTCACTTTAACAAAGGAAATTATTTGTATCCTGCAATTTTTTTCCTTAATAGAACATAAGGGATTCTCTGTTTATTAATGCAAACATCTGGAAAACACTTCAGAAGTTCTTTATGTTAATTTCCTTAACAAGGTTCATATTTTTGTATTGTGAAACGATTTCTGAGTGAGTTTACCCGTATCAGTCAGTTCCTTATCTTCTGAGTGCTCTTTGCTAGTCTCTTGGTGGTAACTGGAAAACAATAATCTTGGAAATGTCACAGTCTTGATACAGATTCCTAAACTTTCTGGAACAAATTCTGCACTCTGTTTTAAGTATGTCTGGAGTCATTGGATTTGTGCTGGTGTAGCAACCAGATATGACTGTCTCTGAGGGCCAGCTGGAACTTGTTTGCAGCCTGATTTATTACAGGTCACATTAGTAGTAGACTTCATTAGGGATCAAACAGTAAGATATTTCTAAAATATTTTGTACATGATTTTGTTAGTGTGCAGCTTGAATTCTCTGAGAGAATTCAAGCAGACCTGGAGATTAAACTACAAAGTTCCAGCGTTATCATTGGAGCTGTTTACTTTGGCTCAGCAGCCCTGCTTCAGAGCAGCGCTACAAAACACTGCATGTGTGTGTGTCTGAAGCTCAGGACTGGCTGTCTGCAACTTATATAAGTCCTGTTCACAGACTATTTGAAAACTTTTCAAATTCAAACTTTTTGCTTTTATTTTTCTGAGGCTGCTGTCAGCTTGTTTTAAATGTTAATTTTCCTTGGATAGCAGGACTGTGTCTTCTCATGTCTGGGTCAGGGCTCTGAGATCTGTGACTCTCAGCTGTACCCTGATCTGTTTTGTGCTTCTCAGGAGTCATGCCATTTTGGCAGGATAATGGCTGTTTTCCTTCAGGATCTAAGGAGGATGGAATGATGCAGCAACCCATGTTCCTATTTGTCTTTTGAATTTATTTCTGCATAAATCAAAGGGTTTCTATGAAGGTCTAATAGTTCAGTGCCTTTATTAAACGGTCAGTTGTGCACATGGACATGGGTGTATGGAAAGACTTACTGGTGTGTTGCTACTTTGATACTGAAGACAGGATCTTGTGAGAGCCTGCCAGATGTGCTGCTGGAGTCTGCAGGTGTTTCATCCCATGGATAGGAGAAGCATAATACACAACTCTGTAAATGCTGTTAGTATTGTCAGAAAAACCTAGCACCTACAGCAGCCTTTAAAAAGCTGTATTCTGCAGGGTTTTGGGGTTTTTTTTGTTGGTTACAATTCATGAATATGGATGGCTGAACCCCAGACCTGGCACAGAGAAGCAGAGCCTTTCAGAATGAGATCATTGCTTTGGAGATTCGGTTATGAGGCTAGTTATTACCTAGGGTAAGCTTTACTGCTGAGAAGGGACCTTCTTCAACACAGGTTTTCAGAAATAAGCTCCTTCTTTGGTCCTATGTGGCTTTGTGTTCAAGACCCGGTTATTCATGTTTGAAAATGATGATGTGCTCAGCAGCAAATGGGAAATAAATCTGTCTCTGGAGATAGCCATCCTCATCACCGAATATTAGAGGGATCACAGCTACTGGGATCTGGAAGGCAAAAGAGGAAATGAACTTTTAATGTGAGTGGTGTTAAAATTTATAGGGGAATTTTGGCAAGATGTTTTTTAAAAAGAGAGCCAAATCTGCTTTTGGGTTGTGTTTCTTGTACATGCTGAAATGTCACTGCTGAGTGGTGACCAAGTCTCATTTCATTGTGGTCTGACAAGATTGAAATCCAAGAAAAGAAGAAGGGTATTTATTTTAAAATCAGTATTTAAAACAAATCTGATGCGCATAGCGTGCACTTTGAAAAGGACCTACTTTAATTTCTTCCTAAAACTATTGCTGTATTCTTACATACTACTTTTCTGTCAACAGCTCTCAGTAATTTATAATGGAGGCAAATATCATAAATCTGTTTTACAAATGGGGATCCCAAGGTATGAGGAGGAAAAAGTGTTTGCCTTGATGCCAATAAGGAGAACTGTATCTAGTGTGATTACAGGAACTAAATCTGTCACATCCATGTGAAGTGCTCCACTAGGATTTTGTGCTATAAGTGCAAAAATGAGACCTTAAAAACAAGTGTGTTCCATCTATTGTGAGGAAAAAACTAAAAGGAATTCTCTTAGACCTAAAAAGTACCTCTAACCCTCCCCTGAAACCTGTACTTGTTTTAGTAGACATTATCTTAAGTGGTATTTTACAGTATGAAGTGCTGTAAATGTGATTATCTGTCTTACAGAACATAAGCATTCATTTAGTTTGATTGATATCAAACATCTTGATTTGTGCAAAATAGGTTTATCACGAGCTTTGGACTAAAGGTCTGCAGGTGAACTCCTCTTGTCTGAAAGTGCTTGAGGAAGGTATTGCACTATAGATAGACAAAGTATTAATTTTTTGTTTTATGGCTGTAAAAGGTGTGCTATCTCGTCAGATCAACAGGATCATTTCAAGAAATCTAGCCTAAACTTTTTTAACTCTAAAGAATCTTTACTGGCTTAATGATGTTTGGCAATGTTTGCCTGACACTTGTGAATTCCTGGGTCTTACATTTTTAATGGATTCCTGAAGGTTACAGGACTATATATTTCAAGCAGGGAATTTAGCAACTAAATATTTTTGAAGTTCTCTGCACAGGAATCTTAGTCAGTGAAGACATAAACTAAGATAAATTAACTTTGTCAATAAAATATCCTTTGAACCTACAAATACTTACTGGTAGATATACTTGGTATAGGTAAATAATATTGTTAATTGCTTCAGGCATCCTTGCAAGCTTATGGAGTTCTTTTACAGAACTAAATTTAAAATGGCCACGTGGGAATCTAGGGCTTGGTCTAGTTTTAGACCTGAGACTTATTTCTATGAATTCCCTAACCTAGAAATGCAAGGATGTTGCTTTCAGCTGAGCCAGGAAAACATCTTTGTTCCAAAGCTAGAATGAGGGTGACAGCCTGAGCTTCACCTGAGATCCAGGTATAGCTCTTGATGGGGTACTCCCATCATATCTGGTAGGCCACTATGAAGAGGCTGCTGTGAAGGCTGGTGTAGATCGGGAGGAATGGGAATGTCCGTATTGTTTGGATCACGCCAGTAGTGCACAGTGGTATAAGGAGAGGAAATCTTAAAGGCTGGTCAGGTTTGATGTTTGGCTACTGAATCAGCTTTAGGAATCAAACCAGTGTTGTCTGAGTTTGGTGTTGGGTAGGTTCTTTAAGAAGCAAACCCTGTGCAGTACAGGGTGTGAGAGAAAGATGTGAGAGGGTGGAGGTGTGCTCTTGAAGAGTTCTGCTTGCTTTTGAAACAGCAGAATGGGAAACATCAACAGAAAAAGAGTGCATAACCAAGGATTTATTTCCTTGACCATGTGGGCTGTAATATATCTCTATTTGATCCACCTTTGAGACACTGAGGCACTCAGGAGTCCTCCTTTGCATGACTATTCATTTGCAGTGAATAAGTGCTTAAGCCCTTTGTGCTGTATTGCAAATATGGATATTAGGTAATGAAATATAGCAGCCTGCTTATAATTAATTTTCTGCCATTCATCAGAGACTTGAAACTTTTATGGCACAGAACAGTAGTTGGCCACAACGCTACTGAAACTTATGTGGACAGAGGATCTGGCTCAGTGCCTCCAGCTGCCTGTGAATAAAAAATTAGATTAATATTGTCCAATCCTTTCCTTCTGCATGCTATTCAAGAGAAATATTTTGGCCTCTATTATCAGTTAGCCAATTTGGCAAATTCTTGATTTTTAACATAGTGTCATTGGAGTCTATATGAGGTTTTTGTTATCTTAATTCTTCCAAAATAGTCCATGGTATTCCACTCAGTAAAAGAGGGTTCAGTTTTCAGTACTCTAGTGTTCTGTCAGTGAAAGGCCAGAAACTCCTAATTTGAACAAAAAAAGACCTTAAATAGAAGTGAAAGTAATCTCTGTTTTGTTGAGCATGTTTTGTTCTAGCAGGCCATGTAAAACTTGTTCTTCATTTCCATGTATTGCCTTTTGTCTTAGGCATTTGATCTTACAGTTTTGATTTCAGTAACTGAAAGATGCTCAAAAATCTTTGCAAACCTCTGACTTTGCTGCTTTTGAAATCATCCTCTCTGGGTCTGAGTCGCTTTTGCTTTGTGGCAGCAAAGTACGCTTTAACTAACATGTCTGAACTCTGCTGTATGTTCTGTGCATCAAGCCACTGCCACTGCTGAGCTTCCTATCTGGTCTGGTGCCACTGCCAGGCAGAAGAACACCCTCTCCCACTGGACAAGTCACTCAGCAGCTTCTCTCTGTCAGTTCAGTTACTCTGGTGAAGGCTTCAGGTGCATCTGTTGCACTTCTGCGGTAGTTGGGAAACAGCAAGGAACAGTTTCCTTTTGCCTCTGTCACCACTGACTACAGCACTGGTCCCTCAGACTTCCTTGGCTGCTGTTTTGCTGTCAGATTTTGCTGGATAACATGATTTTTTAAAAAGACACTTAAATAGCAAAAACCAGAGTAGCAGGCAGCAAGCAAAGTGGGTAAATGTGTGGAGGGTCAAAGTATGCAGGAAAAATAGGAAAAATGATTAGATGAGTTCGGAAAAAGAGGTGTGTGTGTGAATGACTAACATTTCACTGTGCTTCATGATCTCCTTTCTCATCCTGGATATGTCAAAGGACCAACTATAATTAGGTAGTTTCTTCCTGAATAGCTGCATGAGCCTTGTAAATATGAGGATCTCTCCTTTAGTTACATATTCCTTTCCAAATCACTGATTAGACAGAATGGTTTAATCCTGAATGGGGAAGAAGTCATAGCTTTAAAAAAAATAATGCTCCATCTTACTTCCTCCATTCTACAAGAGGACCATGATCCCTTCCATCTTATACTGTGTGCGTTCATGCAATTTAATCATGTTGTATAGTGCATAGACCTAGAGGTCAAAGTTAGGTCTGCATGGGAAAAACTTGGGTGTTTTCTAGTGTCTAAGTCACTGGCTGGATTTTTTAAAATTATTAAATGCTATTTTAATTGATCTAATAGATAGATCCAGTTGGACTAGACTTACAATGGTCACCTAGTCCAACTGCCTGACCATTTGAGGGCTGACTAGGAGTGAAAACACAGTATTAAAGTCATTTTCCCACTGCCTGTTAAACACTGACAGGCATGGAGCATTAACCACCTCTCTAGAAAACCTGTTCCAGTGTTTGACCACCCTCTCATTAAATGACTGCTTCCTCATGTCCAGTCTGAACCTCTCCTGGTGCAAATTTGAGCCCTTCCCATGTGTTCTATCAGCTAGTTTCTCCCCACTTCCCCTCCTAAGGAAGCTGCAGAGAGCAATGAGGTTGCCTCTCAGCCTCCAATTCTCCGAACTGGACAATCCCAAAGTCCTCAGCTGCTCCTCACAGGACATCCTCTCCAGATCTGTCACCAGCTTTGTTCCCCTCCTGTGGACGCATTCGAGGACCTTGACATCATTCTGCAGTGGTGGGGCCCTGAAGTGCACACAGTGTCTGTGGTGAGGCCACACAATGCTGAACACAGCGGGATGGTCACCTCTGACTGGCTGGTGATGCTGTGTCTGATGCAGCCCAGGATGGGGTTTGCCTGCTGGGCTGACAGGGCTCCCTGCCAACCAGCACCCCCAGATCCTTTTCTGCAGGGCTGCTCTCCAGCCACTCATCTCCCAGTTTACACTTGTGCCCTGCGCTACTGTCCCACGTGCAGAATCCAGCCTTTGCACTTATTAAATTTCACACTGTTAATGATTGCCCAAATCCCTCTATATCCCTCTGTAAGGCATATTATCTCTCCAGGGAGTCAACAGCACCTCCCAGTTTAGTATCACCGAGGGTGCACTGTGTCATTAGTCATACTTTGGAATGCATACAGCTGAGGAAAGGAAGTGTGCTTGTGACATGTAACTATAAATGTTGTACTTGCATTTTTTTATCACTTCTTTTTCGTGTCCTAACTGCTGATGCAAGAGTTTGGGCTTAGTTTGCCATATTTTGAGTTTTTTCAGTAACTGTGCAGTAATCTAGGTTTCAGATTATCTGTTTGGAACTGGAAATACTTAAACTTTGTAAGGAATCATGTTACCCAGAGACTGGCATTCTTGCTCTTTGGTGAAACTGCCAAAATATGAAGTTTACAGTGTGGTGCATAACTGTTTATTAATTTAGTTTGAAGACTATAGGTAAATGTAAAGTATTATATTTCTCTGTGTTGAATTCTAGGGAGGTGTCAAACTTACCTGGAATAAACCTGATGCAAAGG
>VXBT01007381.1:424741-480044 GCA_013400235.1 Oriolus oriolus | reverse complement strand
AGGGCCGGGCCGGGCCGGGCCGGCCGCGCTGCCTCCCTCGCCCCGGCACCCCGGAGGATGGGAGCCATCTTACCGAGCGAGGGGACCCTGCCGGGGCCCGCGCGGGCTGTCACCGCGCTCCCCGCGCACCTGTGTCCCGGCCGCGCTCCCCCCGCCGCTTTTTCTCCTATCAGGAATAAGAGGCACCATCCCTCTACCCAGCAACTGGCTGCGGAGTTCAGTGGAGTTTTTTCCCCGTTACAAGGGTTTTTTTGAGCGCAGTGCAGATGAGGAGGGCAGGAGGGAGTGTGCCCATCTCCTGCCGCTCCGGCTGAACGCTGTCAGAGGCTCTTTGTCTGGCCAGGCCTGAGGTTCCCGAGCTGTGAGACCTTGGCGGTGGCCGGGGAGAGGCCGTGTCATGGCCTGACAGACCTCACGGGCAGCAAACCTTATTCAGGCTGACTTTTTTTTTTTTTTTTTTTAAATAAATTTCTCTCTACACTCACAAATTCCATTAATTATAGTATAATTAATAGATGCAAAACTGATGGAACTTCGGGAGTTCTGAAAGGAGATAGATGCATTTAATAATTTTTTTGTGCTTTTGAATCCAAGTATAAGAGATGTTTCTCAGTGTAACCTTTCATTTGCAGCCATATATGCATATTTCCTGAATTTTTTCGGTATTTTTTGTGTATTTCTTCAATATGTTTTTGCAACTTCAAGGTTCCTTGTAGGAGGATACTCGGGGCTTTAAGTAATGATGCAGGGTTTGAAGATTAGCTCATTTGACAGGACTAATACCGAAACCATCTTGCTGTCTTTAATTTCAGTAGAGCCACTGATGTTGGACAGATCGTGCTGGTGCGTGCAGTGCTTGGGAGGCAGGATTGTGCTCCTTTGGGAACACTCCGTGTTCCTGGTGCGTTCTCTGGGAGGTGGGGAACACTTGTCACAGAGTGCCCATGGAAGGGGCGATTTTAGGAAGATGCTGACAGCAGCTTAATTTGTTTGTGGAACAGTTCAGGCTGGTAGATACTCTTCAGCGTTCCTTGGGAAGAATCCCTCGGTCTTCGGTGGTGAGAGGCTGCTGTGGGTCTGAGGTTTGTGCATCTCCTCAGCTTTGTTTTGCAGAGCAAAGCGAGGATCTCTCGCAGACATGTGCTCCGTGATGCGGTTGTGGGAGGGTCTCACTTTGTAAACAGAAGCTCGCAGAGGTACTTTCACAACACTTGCCTTTACAATGTGCTCCACAGAACTGCAGCTGGTACGGTGACAAAACCGTCCTAGCGATGGAGCCTGTTATTTGAATATGCAACGAGGATTGACTTTTCAGTAAAACTGCCTTACCTGTGTGCTGTATTTAGCCTTGCTGGTTTGTTCTGGTGACTTGAAAGCATAGCTGCATTCCTAAAAAAAATGCGAAGAGGAAAAGCATTTTTTAGGCAGCCTGGGGTCCTACTTTCCCTGAGTCTTGCATTCTTTCTTCAGTAAATAAATGCTTGTTGTCTGAGTGGTCCTTCATTTTAGTCCCACTGCCTGTGGAATGGGAAGAGAGGGATTTTCCTCTGTGCCAAGTTACCACTGAGACAGTTAAAATCTTGTAACGGTTGAACATGACACAGTAGCTAGAAATGACCAGGTTTGCTCCTCAGGTCATGTATTCATTTAGGCATTTAATTCCTAAGTCTTGTCTGTGGTAACTGGAATCAACTGGTTTTTGAGAACGTGCTAAAACTTAAAACAAAAACCCACCCCCAAAAAAGCACCACGAATCCCTGGGAGTTCCACACAGCTGTTTGTCATAGCTGGGCTACTCTTACAGGTATCAGCTTTATGCTGCCTATTGATGGGGCTCCTCCAGCTTACAGCAAGACTGTCTCAGAGCTTTTATTTTTGAAGCTCATGGCTCTGAGTGTGCCACTGCTGCTCAAACTTCCTGTTTTGCCAAGAGGGAAGTGTGTGTGTATCTCCGATGTCTGTGTGTCTGCCCCTTGCAAGATTTGAATTTTTCAATAGATGCTGGTTTTGAAAAGGCTGATTTCTGAAATGTCAAGAGTGCTTGCAGTAGAAGGGCCAGAATTTGGTTTAGTCTTAAGTAAGATGCAAAGTCCAGCATTTTAGTAATGCCTCTGGGCAGGAGGGGTGGTGACAGGTATTGTTTTGCATGGGGATTTGTTAATAGCCCTGGCACCCGATGGTCTCAAACATTGCCCCACACAGGGGAGGTTGTTCAGGAACCATTCAGTTGTAAAGAGAGATGTGCATATTCTGAAGTAAAGCTATTTTAAGTGCCAACTTAATCTTCCCCTAAGGGTGTCTGAAGTTTCTAGCCAGCTCTTGACAGATTTTGTGTTGTGGAGAAGGAAATGATAGCATTGGTTCTTGGGTCTTGTTCTCCAGAGGTGGCGATACTGTGACTGCTGGCAGCTGCTGGCTTGCTGCCTTGTACACGTGTTGGGCTATGGCCATTTAAATTTAAATGGGTGGTTGTTCTTGAATATCTCTGTTGTTTACCATCTTGATGTGAGTTTGTCTGTAGTGCTCTCCCAGCCTTTCCACGTTTCAGAGGCCCTGGACAGCGTTATATTGAGTTGGAGGGAGAAGTGAGTCGTGATTGCAGTGCTGCGGAGGGTGGGTACAGCCACAGAAGGTCTGAGTGCTGCAGATATTGCTTGAATTTAAATGCTGAGGAATTGGAGCAGGTGGACTTGTTTCTTGCAGAACTCTCATGCGGAAATTTTGTTCTTTTCATGTAACTTTTGATGCCTTATTACTTTGTTGGCTTGTTGGTTTTTAGTTGCTATGCGCAAAGTATGTTTGAGTCATTTGATTCGCAGAGTTGAGCGTTCGAGGAAGCAGAGCGTTCTTGGATTCAGGTACATCTGGGCCACTCCTACTGTGTGTGCATTCTGCATTCACAAGCTGGTTTCTCCACGGGACCCTGATGGTTTCAGACTTCAGGTTGTGCAGAGGCTTGCATGAGGCTCAGTGTCGCTTTTCATTATTATTTCCTTGTTGTCCATTCCTACAATGCAGGAGTGTGATGTTGTGTAGTGACAGTGAGGAAGTGAGGTACAGGGAAAGCTAGAGCCAGATCTTTCATCCGTAAGAATGGCTGCTTCCAGGGGCTGGGTGTGAGGAATGAGTGGGGCATGTGTGTAAGGCTCCTGGAAGGTTTTTGCATTACCAGAATCACACTGTTTGCGCTGTGTTAAAAGTACTGAAGGCCAGCAGAGTCCTCTTGAGAATTAATCCATGATGAACTTGAGTTCTGATCTGCAGCTGTGGGAGGGCACTCTGGTTGTAAAGTGTTGGTGTTGCCCGTGTGAGAGTTACTTTGGTGCTTGGTTTATTAACTGAGGCATCTGGTGCCATTTCTCTCTCTGCTAAAAATAAAATGAAGGAACCAAAGCCACGTGATCCTCACTACTCCTGTAAACATTTCTGAAAGAATCTCCTACTACAGACTGTTGATTCGAGGTGTAACTAAATACTGATAACGTTATATCCCTGAGATACAATAGGCATGGCAGTGGTTTGTTTTAATAGGGAACATAAATTTCCTTGGTCGGTTGACATTTTCCTGGTGAGGAGATGAATTCTGTTTGGCCATCAGTGATTCCTGTGGGCATAATTTCCCACTCCGTGCACCTGGAGAGAACAGGCTCTTTGTGTGCTGCTGTCCCCAGGCCTCTGATCTTGCACACATCCCTCTTTGCCACTGGGATTTACACTGTTTGGAAGACGGTATTATTGCACAGAAAAGAGCATCTAGCTGGAACTTGCCTTGCTGTGCAGCCTGCACCCACCAGGCCTTGTACTGAAGGGCATTCCTGTCTCAAATAGCTCTAAACTTACCTATAAAGGACTTCAGCCATGGTGGGCATCCAGAAGAATGGGAATTCTCGCAGTGAGGGCCCTGTCCTGGCCTGTGTTACTGTTCGACCGTAAATTTTTGAGGTCCTTAATGACTTCGTGCTTTCAGAGTGCGATGATGCTGCATCGCCTCTTGGTCGTGGTGGAGGTGTGAGTGGGTGGGTGTTAGGAGCTGTCACAGCAGGACCTGCTGTGTGTGAGGGTGTGAGAGCAGCTCATTCTGGGAGTTTTGAACAGTCTGTAGGATCCAGAGCTCTCCTGCACAGCAGGTTGGATCCTGGAAGCGTTTTATCATAGCATTTGGTTGAGATCGCCCTTCCTCTCCTTGTTTCATTGTATTTGTTCTCTGATTGCTGATTAGGTGTGAAATACCGGTTTGTGTACATTGTGTTACAGGAAATGACTTGGTTTCTCTAGAAAATACCTGGTGTGCCATGTGAAATTTGAATGACTGATGCCTTCGTGTTTCACATTCTGAAGCTGAACGTGTCTGTTTGCAAATAGCAAAAACAGAGGTATTTTCTTGCAGATTGGACAGTTTTGAAAGTGATGTTTTACAGGGTATAATGACAGAAACCTGTGTGTAATTTCTGCTTTCTGAATTTAAAACTTATTTTTAAAACTTGAGAGAGAGAGACGTTGTTCAAGCAATGTCTTGGTTAATATATTGTTTGCAGCTGTAAGTCTGGCAATAGTAATAACCAAATTGGGTTTTACAGGTGTTTTTTTGGGCTGGATGCTGCCTTTCAGGCTTTGCTGGCTCTGCTAAATGACTATACGTGCTGGTGATTTCTTTTGAAAAAGTGTTATCTCCCGCAACTTGAGCCTTTTTTTCGTAACAAATCTTAGGTTGTTGAGGGTACAGTGATTCAAGTTTTGCTGTTACAGCTTCTTCTCAAGCCTTGGTAAAATCAATGACAGTGGCTCAGTTTGATGCTGTAACAGTAACCTTTGACTTCAGAGCAGCATATTCTGCTTGAAGTCATGGATGTGTTGATTGCCTCTTCCAGTGTAGCAGCTTCTTGTTGCACCTCATTGCACCCTGTTACCAGAAGTGGGGTTAAACTGTGTGATGTGCAACAATTATGAAGCTGTTTTTTTAAAAAAATTTCCCCAGGTTAACTGAACAAACCTGTAGCTCATTCAAGAGGTGAACTCTGAATATGGTTAACAAGCTACTTGAGCCCCAAGAAAAAAGTAGTATTCTCTAAGATAAAATTGAGGTGGTATTTCTTAAAAATATATTCGTAACTCAGAAATCAGTGTTATGGATGATGATCAATTTTCAGTGCAATTGCTTAGAATATACTTTTCTTGCCTGTGACTGACAGCTTGTATATAGTAATTTTGATTGCTTTTGAATTATTTTCTCTGGCATTTAGAAAGGCACAGGGAATAAAAACATCTGAAGGAAGAAATCTTAGCAGGCAGGGGGTTGTCCTAGGAGTTAAAAGACTCAACAATTTAAGTGAATGGTGATTTTTAATACGAAAAAACTTTGACCTGTGTTTTGTTGTGTCTGCACAGAGCCATCTGGTGCAGAATGGTAACACGAGGGAGTTTGGCATGGCTGCAGAGCTGTGGTGCCATGCTGAGGAAAACTGTGAGGTGGAAAGCTTGCAGCCCCACTGGTTCAGTCATGGGTAGGAGCACAGGCATTGCTTTGGTTGATTTGAGTGGGTGCTCCTGACCCCAGTGCCCAGGAGAGGGGAAGATGCTGCCCTGTGTTGGAGCAGGTGCCAGCTGAAGTTCTCTGTTGTTGTTAAATTAGAAATCTGGTTCCAGTGTGGCTGCTCACAGTAGCTCTGCAGCAGTGATTAAATGTGCGACAGAGATAAAGATGGCCTGGGTGTGCATCCATCTCTTTTGTGTCCAAAAGCATTGATGAAGCCAGGAGGAATTGGAGTAGTGTGTCTTGCCTCTACTGAAAGATGGTAAAGCACTTGGTAAAACTGACATGCTGACTTCTTTGTGGTTATCATTAAGATTTATCTCACAAGGTTCTTTGGCAAAATGGCAAAAAGAAGTTGTGAGAAAAGTCACCTTGCATATCACTTCTTTCCCTCTCAAGGGCAGGCTGGTACTTTTTTGGTGCCTTCACTGCTGTCTCTAACACAGCCCAAGCAAGGAGGATTGTGCTAAGTTGTCCCAACTCATTGCCTGGACTGGTTGTAGCCTTGGCAGTGATGGAGCTGCCCGATCCACAGGTGAATGGATGGCTTTTCCAGCAGCCAGCAGCATCCCCTGCTGCCTCTGTGGGGCTGAGGTGCTGCCGGGGCTCTGGGTGAAGAGCAAGGCTGCAGGTGGAAGAGGCACCACATGTGTGGCACCAGGGAAGGGAGTGTTTTGGGAGCACTGTTGGTGGCTGAATCACAGGGCAGCACATCTCTAGTCCTGGAGGCTTCCCCATGTGTTTTCCCATCCTCCTCCTTGTGGGGTGGAGCTCTGGGGTAGGAAGGGTTGGCAAGAAAAGCTTTGAGTGAGTTCTTGATAACACTCATCAGAAATAGTGAACTGGGGACTCCTTCTGTATTTTCAGGCATTGACTTTTGCATGCAAGACACCAGAAGTGTTGAGTTGGATGGAACAATCCAAGTGTTGCCTCCAAGGCAAAAGATGGGCTGCCTTTTGGTGTGGTTTTCTTTAGGAAAAAGTGAATTTCCTGTACAGTAGTATCTCAGCACACTGGAAACTTCCAGTTTCTTTTTCAGCTCCAATAGTGCCTGCAATGCTGAGTGTGCAGTGAGGCTCTCACCCTCAGCCCTGCTTGAAGCTTCCATGTTCCACTTGTTTTGGAGGAGTATGTTCATGACTTTCCCTCCCACTGTTGGTGGGAAGATAGAAACCTGCTGTTGCCTAATTCAAGAAGGATGAGGAGCAGAGTGGTTATCACCCTTTTAATAGTTCCTCCCCTTGCCCTGATGTTACTTTGTTGTTTGGTTTTCCCAAGCACCTGTTCAGACTTCCTACTGTTCTGGCTGATGTGGTGACTGCCCGCAGATTTCTAAATAACAGCAGTAAAACAAGTCAGATTCCTCTTGATTCTAGCTGGCTGTCTTCTCATAGTATGTTCACAATATTTAGGAAGCTGGATTCACCACAGAAAGGTTTGGAAGCCTCTCGGAAGCCTAAGTTTGTAGTACCTGGTTTATGAAGCATGAACCTTCCTCGAGTCATGGCTTTGAGTATGGATATCAAGAAATAAATAAGCACAAGATTATTGCCCTGCTAGTGTTCAAAAATTCTGATTTCATTTTTAGCAGGGATTCAGAAAAAGCAGTTGAAGTTTTAAGTGCAAATTAAAACTTAATTTTATATGAATAGAATTTTTGTTCTGGAAAAATGGTGCAGTTGGGTAGAGGGACTTACATGCTGAATGCCACCTCATTTTCAGGAGGTTATGGTTTTGTGTAAGAAGCATCTTTCTATTTGGTCTAGCAAAGTGGGATTATCCCTTTCTCTTCTGTGGGTAAATAAAAGCTTCTGCAGAAAATGAGATTTGTAAGCCCCCCTTAAGCGTTTGTTGCTTTTAAAGAATCCTGTGGACTTAAAAAAACCCAAACAACATCAACAACCAAACCAAAACAAGCAACAGGCCAGTTAATTTCATTTAATTCAACCCAAACTCACACTTTTTAGCTGTTGAGGTTCTAATACAGTGTTCACTCTTTGCACTGTACATGTTGTTCTCTAGTTCTGCTTCATTCTGGTTACAGCTTAAGCTGTAATGAATAGAGCATACATATAAAAATTAGAATAGCCAAGTTTCATTTTGCATAGTTTGAATCTGTTTTTCATTTCATGGATTTAGAAACTTCGTGTCTGAAAAATGAACGCTGTGTTTATCAGATGTCTTGCTTATGAGCAGTTTGTTTGATGATACATAGAGGAGCACAAAAGTAAGGCTGAAAAGGGGACAGATCTGATGACCTGGTTTCAGTTCAGGGTTTTTTTTGCTTGTTCTCTGACATAAGAAGGTATTTGTGGGTATTTGTTCTTTGTGAGAATTTGCAAAGTTCTGGTAATGCCAGCAATTCCTCTCTGAGTGAAACACTTAGTGCTGATTAAAAGAGCCAGCTTTAAAGAGAATGTGGTTTATCATTTAAAATGTGTGCAGATAAGCAAGTATGAGAGTCTGTCCTCTGCTCCAGGCTCCTGGCAGTGGTCTGAAATTGTCTGTGTGTTTGTGCATTTCTCTCCATGGGGGATCTGGGTGAGATTGTACCCCTTCTCTCCCACTTCCTCCCCCTGCCTCCCTCAAACCTTGCTGTCAGGTGCATTTCTGGTAGTTAGGATGCTGAAGTGCCAAAGCTTTCTCTTGCACTGCTCTTCCATCCAATCCATAAGGAAAACTGTCTCCATTGAGTGAAACAGGGATGCTGTTACCCAGTTATCTTGGAGACTGAGACTTGGTGTTATCTTGTTAGTACATTCTTTATTTAAAATCTGTATGTGGATAACTCCTGACCTTGATAGAAATGCTTCAGGATATGGAATTACTCAAAGTAGTCCAATCTGCTCTCTTGATTTTAACTTTTCAGGGTAGTTCATATGTGCATATGGACCCTGAAAAGCTTTAGTACCCTGGAAAAGGGTACTAAAAACTGGCCAAAGACAACAAATACCCACAAGCATGTTGATAACAGAAGTTTGGTCTGTATCATGATCTCTGCTGTATTTTTTTGCTAGTGAATATTTAATTAGTGAGCATTTAACACTTCTGGATGATAATGGTCCCAGATAAGAGGTAGTGTACTTTTTCAGACATGAATGTAGGTCAGATGCCTGTTTGTTTTTTGCTGCAGTGCTGAAGCTGAAGGAAGACCCGAGCAGTTGGGATGAAGGGCAGGTCCCCACATCCGCATCAGCACAGGCTGCCCATGGGCTTCCAGCAGACTTCTCCAGCTGCTCTGTTTGATTTGAAGCTTGTCATAAAGCGCCAGTGTGATTATTACTCGGGTTTCTTCAGATATGCCATTGCATGCCATGGTTTGGGTGGGGGTTTTGTCCATATGGGCTCCAGTTGGGCTTACCACTTTCCCTGTGCAGGGATTGATTCCTGTAAGTTTTGTCACAGCGAGTGTAGGCCTCTTTGCAGCTTCTGTGTGTAAAGGCTTAAAGTTCCTGTGCTTGGTGATGGTACTTTGTATGGAGGAAACTTTGGTGACCTCTGTTTGCTTAGCTTCAAATATTTCTTAGCTATCAAGTAGATATCATTTAATGTTCTTTCCATTTTGGGGGTTTTTGGGGTTTTTTTTTTTGACCAATTTGGCTTTGATTTCAGAAAAGCTTCTTTAAAACATGAATCTTTGCTAATGAGAATTCATTTCTGGCTTCCATCACAAGCAGTTACTAATTTTGCTTTGTTGTTGTTCTTAGTCTCATCTCTTTCTACCTTTCCGTGCAGCATTCCCAAGCAAAGGTTATTTCCAAGCTCCCCTCTTTCCTTCTCTCTGGATCTGTTCATTTCTCAGTGCACAAGTGTTGGGGCTGAGAGAAGTAATGAACCATGGATCACTCAGACTTCTTTCCATCCTCCCTTCGTTAAGAGCAGTACAGAGGTAGGAGTTGACCTTTTAACTGTCTGTCAGCAGCAGTCACTGTATGGGAATTGCATCCATTGCTGCTTCATTTCTGTGACCAGAGTTAAAGGATCTAGATCCCCATGACAGGAGCTGTATGGACAGAGGGATAATCCTGAGTGCTGAGGTTAAAACTGCTCTGCTTTGTCTTGAAGTCTGCTAACTCAGTGAGGTTGTGCTGTAGCTGGAGGGAAGTTCCATCTCCTAAAGACTTTTGGGATAGCTTTAGCAATTCCCTTCCAGGCTTGTTCTGGGAGTATTTTAATAGGGAGAACTTGCCCCTGTTGCTGCCTCTCCTTTATGAGGGCAGAGGGTGAATAACCTGTTCCACTGAAATGGCAGGAGCTGGGAGTGGCCTGTCCTAGGCACAGGGCACCTGTGACACCAACTGTGGGGTTGGTTGTGTTAGTGGATAACTTCTTTATAGAATCACAGAATGGTTTGAGTTGGAAGGGGCCTTAAAGACAATCTAGTTCCAATGCCCTGCCATGGGTGGGCACATCTTCTATTAGATGAGATTGCTCAGAACTCTATCCAGCCTGGCCTCCAACACTTCCAGGGATCCAGGGGCAGCCACAGCGTCTCTGGGCAGCCTGTGCCAGGGCCTCACTACCTTCACAGAGAAGAATTTCTTCCTCCTTTAGAATTTCGTCTAAACCTACTCACAGATTATGGCCATTCCCCCTTGTCCTGTCACTCCGTGCCCTTGTAAGAAGTCCCTCTCCAGCAGACTGGCCCAGGCTATCGAGGTGCCTTCAGATGCCATCTTTCCCTCAAGTTTGTTTTGGCAGGGCCTTTTTTCTGGTGGGAAGGCTGTTGATCTTCAGCCAGTTCAGCCATATCTGGAGTTGGTGGCTTGTAGGAATTAGATGAATTTTTTGTCATCTCGTCCTGTTAGGAAAAAGGCAATGATCACCGAACTTTAGGAATAAAAGGTAGTGGTGGGGGCAGGCTGTGGACTGATCCTCAGCAAGCTTCCAGTTCTGACTAATAAGAAGTAGGTATTGGGAACAACTTTATCCTGGGCATAGATGGAATGTGGGGAGAAGCATTAGAGTTGCTGGCCTGGAAATGAGAAGTTTTACAGAGAGCACTGGAAGCTTATAGGGCAGAGTTGTTGCTGCTTCTGCCCCTGGCAGTGATGTTTGGGCCAGCTCATGTGTGGGGTGTGACTTACCTGGCAGCTACCAGTGTGGTGAGATCTGCTCAGGAGATATCCCTATCCCATGCTGCTGCTGCAGGGCCCTGGGCAGGTATCTGCTGTACACTCAGAGGAAAAGGCTATTAGTGTCATTGTTTATACTGTATTGGTTAATTACCCTTTGGATGTGGCCGCCTCCTTTTATTTTCATCCTTGGCTTTGATTCTGTCCAGTTCGTGCTTGAAACAGGCTTGGCAGGATCTTCCTGCATTATTTTCAGGGGGTCAGTGGCTTTTTTATTGCTTTTCTTCATCCTCCTTGCACACAGTCTCTTTTGCTGCCCCAGCCTTTCTGCAAAACATGTTCTGTCCCTGGCTTCACTGAGTAACATTGTTTATAATTAAGTCAGGAATAAACTGTAATAGGGCTTTCTTGGCCGAGTATTTCCACAATGGCTGTCCAAAGCAGGTCTGAATTGGAAGTGTGCAGGGTTGCAATGGCTGCAGATCAGTGCTTGATCTCTGGATAGATGTCTCTTTGGGTATGTGAAATTGCAGATTTGAAGTTGCCTGTAACAGCAGCTGTATCTCTGCCCCTTTGTGTGCAGTTCAGTCTTGCTGTGGCTCTGCCAAGATGGTCACATCCCTTGTCACGCTGTTGGGGCACGTGGGGTGTCTGCAGCTGTGCCTCCAGCTGCACTGGAGGGGCTGGTGCTGCTCTGATTTTTATTCAGAGATGTCCAGTGCTGCAGGAAAGGTGCACCCCGTGGCTGTCAGCATTGTCTGCTTTGTGCCACTTCTTCCAGCACAAGATGAATGGATTGAAGAACAGCTGCCAGTGACAGAGCCAAGAGTGGTTACTGGATAAGGGTTATTTTTTCCACTTTTTAATGATGTGGTTATTTTCAAGGGAGGAAGATTGGTGACAGTTGAGGACTGACAGTATGTTTACCATAATAAAAACACTTGGAAATTTAAGCTTTCTTTGCTTGATATGTTTCATTATTTGCTGTATGGTGAGAATTTCAGGAGGGTGAAGGTACTTGGTGCCTCCTTCTCATGAAGCTGAGCCCCAGTGTTTGGTATTTCACTTAGTGAACTGCAGTCTGGTGTGTGTAGTTGGTGTAGTACAAATTCAAGAGGTGAATTTGCAGGTAGTGTTTGTGTCATCCTGCTGCTGAGTCTTGGCTTGTAACCCCTTCCACAGTGGTCATTTGGGGTCTTTGTTGGAGAGCATTTGATTAAAAACATCTGCAAGGTGCAGTCTTATGTTGTCCAGAAATAGCACAGAGTGATCTGAAATGCTGCTATCACCTCAAGTTTAGGCTGTAGTTTGTCCCATGTGAACAGCAAATTAATGCCAAACATTTGATAACAGAGTAGACAGTACTGACTCCCTTGAGGAGAACATCAAACAATACAAAACCGTGATGTTCCTCATCAATGGAGAAGGCCCTGTCCTTTCCTTCATCACTAACCAAGGCTCTTACCTGGTTTAATTTCTTCAGTGTATCTCCACTGGAGTTACAGCGTGGTGCTTATCTGCTCTCCAGTGGCTCACAAATTTTCTTGTTATTTAAATACTTGAATATTTCCATTCTCCAAAGATCAGCAGTGCTGTGATCAGATGTAGGGGACTACATCTGAAGTTTATTTTTTTAAGAAACTTGGGCTTTCCCTAGTTTACAGAAAAGTCACTGTTACTTCAGGGCTGAATTTTTGGCCAGCAGGATATATCAGCAGTTTGATCTTGGTGTGGTAAATGCTAATTTTAATAGGAGTGAAATTTGTTGTATTCTGACATAAGAAATATATGCTTTGGGGCTATGATTTTTCTGTCATGCAGCAGAGTTTAAAGGAAGAGACTTAACTGTACCTGGAAAGGACAACAGCTGCTGCTTTTGCTCCTCTGCTGTTGGTTTTTCAATGTTACACGTTTTGAAAGTCCCTAGCAGATTTTTTTTTTTTTTTTCCCCCTGTGTAAAAAACCTGTAAAGGCATCTCTGGCAGGTTGGTGGGATTTAGGGAGAGTAGAGAGGAAAATTGCGAAAGACAGTGACCTGCTGCAGTGCATCCTGTCACAAGGCTCTCCCTCAGGACATGGTGCTTCCTGATCTGCCTCTCTGACCCACTGCTGGGGACTTCTTCACTGGTGGGTGATGGTGAGTCCAGCACCTGACTGCTAATGCCGGGGAAATGAGAGGGGAAACTGGGCAGGAATGAGAATAGCTGCTGACTTCTTGGAAAGAGGTTTAGGCATTGTCTGAATAGTTTCTTGAAAGCCACCTTTTCACTCGGCTGGGGTGTTGGAGGTTGACAAAGAGTTGATTTAAATGCAGACTTGCCTGAGGGCAGGGGTTGTGGGTGTCCTTCAGGTGGATCAATGTGAATGGCTCTGGCAAATCTCCAGCGAGGTTTTACTGCTCCATCCAGTGACTCTGCTCAGGTTACAGTTGTCAGTAAGACGCACATCCATTGTATGTGTATGCACAGCATCGGAGATAATCAGCTGGGATATACATGTGCCCCTCAAAGCCCAGGCTGGAAATCTGTGTAAAAAAAACCATTGAGGCCAAAGTCACACTTACAACAACACAAGTTGAAAACAGACTGAAAAAAAGAGAGGGTTTGCATCTGAAAGTGCGTCTGCATTTTAAAAGCAACAGCCAGGGCAGGATCTCTGGTTCCTGTGCTCACAGATACAGCTGGAGACACGGAGGCTGCAGCAAGGCAGTGGCAGAGAGAGGGGCTGCAGCCCCCTGCCCGGTGCTGTTCACATTCCCTGCTCCTGAACTCCTGCTCAGCAATAAGTTATTGTGTGGCTTTTGATGAGTGAGTGAGAAGAATTTCAACAATGTAGTCTGTAACATCATTACGTGCCTTTTTTTCATGTGACAGGGTTTATTCTTTTGTGTTTTCTTTAACCACATGAAGAAGACCCATAAAACTCAATGAGAAACGGAATATACCTTTTATTAGAGAGGTCTGTTGTGTTTTAGTTGCTGGGATGTTGAACTGGGTATGGCAAGAGACGTGCCTCAAGCAGGGTGGTTAGCAGGATGGAGAAGTGAAGCAGAAAGGTGTGTGTTTGTGCTACAACAGCTTTAATGAAGAGCATATTGCTTGTACTTATTGGCAGGAAAAATACCTAGAGTGCTTCCTGGAGCTCCTGAAATGCTGAACCCACTTGGGACGTGTTGGTGGGTGCTGCTAAGCAGGCAGGATACCTGACAGCTGGGTACAGGGACTCTTGTATCCTGTGAAAACCTATTGAACCTCGTCTTGGCTCAATTGTTCACAACACCAAAGTTCCTGGATCCTCTCCTTGGCCGAGGTCCTGCTGGTAGAGCACACCCAGCCAGAGAGGCTGCGTGCTTCGCAAACGACCCAGGATCTACTCTCAGCTCTTGGGCAGTGACACAGAAATGGCATTAAACAGCTTTAGGGTATGTGTATTGAAAGATTTCGGTGTTCCTGTGGCTGCTGCAGAGCCCCGGGAAGCTGAGTGGATTTGGGTGACTGTGTCTGCAGAGTTGATACTTGTGAGCGGGTTTTGGAGACAGGCAAGGTCAGTGTGTCTATCAGTGTCCTAGAGGGGGATGATGCTGTTATGCTCCCTTTCTGCTGCATAGTTCTGGGGCAAAGCAAAGCCAGTTCTGCTCATACAAGCTAAACATTAGTATATAAGATTTTTTTTTTGTGATTGTGCCTGTCTTTGGTTTCAAATATTTTCTGTTGAAGCTTTTGCCTGAGCACATCTGAGAAGCAGGAAAGTTACTAACTTGTAGATACCAACTTTTTTTTTTTTTTCCAATTGATAAACACTTAATTTGCTGTTCTTATCACGTTTCAGTCAGGAAAATTTCACTGTCTCTTACTACTACTTTTTCTGTGTGTTGCAACCTTTGAAATGAACAAACTGGTGATCTGGTAGTGACTCCAAATATTTACCTGTTCAAATGTGTGAAGTTTGAGTGCAGTCATTTACCAGAGGTCATGTTCCTTACTAAAAAAAATAACAAAAACCTTCTCAAATCCTCTTATTGTTTTGTTCTTTCAGAAGAATGGGAGCGCAATTGTGTTCTTTGAAGGTGTAGGAGCCACTAAGTAAAATCAGGACTTGCATTTTAATGTAAATGTCTCTGCTGTCCCATGTAATCTGCACACAGGGGGGGGAGGCAAATCTCTTCAAAAGCATCTGGAGCTTTAGTGATTTCTTGTGTTCTGGTTTTTCCCCAAAGATCCTCGCCAAGAAGAAACCTACTCCAGTGAAGTATGAAGTTGGGGATGTTGTTTGGGCCAAGTTCAACAGACGCCCATGGTGGCCATGCACAATTTGTCATGACCCAGTGCTGGACTGTCACTCAAAAATGAAAGGTACTGTATCTACTCAGACCACAAAGTGGAGGTGTTGTGTATGGCAGGATGCTGCAGTTTTAAATTAATTTTAAAAGCATTTCTGGCCCTTGAAAGGTGTGAAGAAATAGACGCTGCTGTGGAAAACAAGACCTGGATCCATAAAGTAGATCTAAATGGGGGAGGTGGCAGGAGGAAGAGGGGGCTGGGGGTGGTGAAGTGGCAGAGGTAGCTGTTGGACATTTAGGCTTTTCTTCCCAGAGTGTAGGAAGGACGAGTAGCTGAGCTAAACTCAGGGCAGTGCAGAAGAAAGAGCAGTCTCTTTAAAAAGTGATGCAGAGAAAAAGAAGGTGGATCAGAGAGGTGCAACCAGGTGAGGAAGCAGAGCTGGGAAGATTGGAGTGTGTGAGGACACAGAGAGTTGTTCTTGGAGAATGGGAGGCAGGAGAGGCTGAGAAGTGGAATGTGGGGTAGTGCAGTGTAACTGCTAAATGCCTGAAGGTGTGATGGGAGCATGTGCATGGAAGTGAAATTTTTGGGTCTTGTTTGGCACAAGAAAGCAAGGGGCTGTTGATACGGAAATTCTGGAAAAACCTAGAGATGGAGCCACATATGTGAATGTTTAGGGTGTAGTGTGAGCGAGCTGCGTGTGAGGAGGAGAGATGGGCAAATATGACAGAGCTGTGTGTGCTTGACCACAGGGGAGAGCCAGGAAGGGAGAAGGAGAGTGTTAAAAGATCAAGACAGAGGTAGGTGAGTGATGGGGAGAACAGAAGGGAAGTGATGAATTGTTTGCTTTTAGGATCATACCAGATGCCATGGGGAGACTGCCACAAGCAGAAAGGCTTATTTGTTCCTGGTTTCCCCTTCTGATTATTTTTTTCTGTGGGCAGCTGGAAACCCCTTGAACTGTTGTCCTCTGCCACTGACAGCTCTAGACTGGTGAGAGTTGCCACTCACTACTGTATTTCTCTCCAGGTTTTGTGGCCCTTGCCAGCCTAAGCACAACAAATGCTGGGCATGAGTGGAGTTATTTTTGAGTGGCCATCAGCTCAGAGCCACTGCTGTTTTCTCTAGTGACATGAAGTAGCTTTTCCTACATGGTGCTCACATCATCCCCAAGCCTGGTTGCTGAAGTCTTTCTTCACCTCCCCCTTCGTCCTTTGGGAGGCATTTATCCTGATTCTGGAGAATACTGAATGTGCTGTTTTAAATAGTCTCTTTCCAGCTTTCAAATTCCTGTCAGAGATGTTTCCAGAAGATATGCTGACATATATTCTCCCCCCACATCCCTCCTCATGAAGTTTTGGGCAGGATTTAATGTATATAGCTGTCCAGTATTCCCCTCAGCCTGTGCACAAGGATTTCTAAAAAAGGAATTCTGCAGGGAGGAAACGTTCTGTTAGCAAAGTCCAGGATGACCTGATCTCCAGCCACATGATGGACTTTCCCATCATTGTTTTATCTGTGTTCAAACCAATGGAGCTCAGGGGGAAACCGTATTTTTCAGTTGTGGCTGTATGTAATCTGTTTGTGTCCCCTTCCCAGTGCCAAAGTGGCAAAGCAGGTGGATCTGAACTGGGGCACTTTTGGGCAGGAAGAGCTGCTGGGCTCTGTGTGCCCTGTAGGAAGCACGGTCCTCCTGCCTTGGCTTTCCTGTTGCCAAGGGAACGAGCCCTTCAAAACAAGCCAGGTCGCTTCAACCTTGTCACTTGTGCTGAAACCTCTTCCTTTGGATTTGAGGCATGGTGTTGAGTTTAAGGCAGTTTACCTTTTCTCAGGAAGCTCTTGACTTTGAAGATTTTTGGAGCTGGAGGGTGTAGGCTCAATGGCTTGAGTCGCAGAACTGTGAATGGGATGGATGAATCCCGTCGTCTTTGCACTTGGTTTGATGTTGTTCTGGTCATTGTTTGTCGTCCTCTCGGTGGTCTTGGTTAGAATCTCAATTTCAGCATCACTTGAGGCCAGGCTGCCACACTGTGCTGGCACCCTGGAAGAGGCAGCACAAAGCAAACGGGCTGGAAGTATAATCTGCCCCTTCAGAGAAGATGTTTCCAGGAGAAGGTTAATACATTGCAGCAAACTGCAGGGAGAAGTTTATATCCCTTGTTTTCAAGTCTTGTTTGCTCTGTTCTAATGCTTGTGAGCTGTCCTTTTTCACCAGCACGCCCAGGACTGATTCAGTTCTTACTTGTACCATGTGTGTTCAACATTTTTGCACAGAAAGTACTTCTAAGAATCTTTGAATGTGCTTTTATGATTGAGTTTCTTCTCTTGCTCTGCACCTCTGTGCCTGAAGTGTGGAGAGACTCATTGCAACCAATGTTGTGTCGTGTTGCACCTAATCTTTTCAGTGTGCATGTGTTTGCTTAAATGCTACTGTTAATGTTTTGTGTCCTAAATAAGAGGTTTTTTGGTATTAAAACATTGAACAAGATGGGCTATATTGTGATGGGGGAGGCTCAAGCTGTGTGAGTAAATCCTGTCCAGAAGGATATCGGTTCTGGGTGTTGCCAGCACCGTTGTGTTTTCTCAACGGTCAAGTGCTCTGGACTGTTTAATCATTAATCAGGGAGTAGCAGAAAAGAAATGTTCTGCCTGGTATGTTTTGTCTCTCAAGGAAAAAAATATTTAGATATTTTTGCCTTTTTTTTTTTTTTTGCAAACAATCTTTGCTGTAGGAAGATGGCCAATCATAGGCCTGTTAATCAACTGTTTGTAAGAAAAAAAAGTCCAAACAACTTAAAAATAGAGAGTAGCAATGTAGAATATAGACAGCAGCAATCAAAGGGGTCTCCCTTAGTTCTGAGTAGAAATCCCCAGAACTGGCATTTATGTGGGAAAGTTGTTAAGCAAAATGTAGTTGAAAGTGACCTGTCAAATTGTTACCGCTTTCTGTGTCCCTTTTTGTATCTTTATTCTGTTACATACAAGAGGTTAATTCTGTTAAATTTCTCAAAATAGTTTCCAATCAGAGACCGTACCGAGAGTATTATGTGGATGCCTTAGGAGAACCTTCAGAGAAGACCTGGGTTGCTGGGAAAGCTATTGTCCTCTTTGAAGGGAGACATCAGTTTGAAGAGCTGCCTGTTCTCCGGAAAAGAGGAAAGCAAAAGGAAAAAGGCTACAAACATAAGGTGAAAGATCTGTTTTCTGTAATACGTTTTTATTTCTTTGAATCTGCACAGTACAAAATATTCCTTTATGCTTGGAATTGTACTTTGACAGCCTCTGTGAGGCTGACTGCAGCAAGGCAGCCAGGGAAGGGATTCTTTGCGTCCTTACAGCAGCATAGTTTATGAACTGCCGAGAGTTTCCAGGCTCTCTTCTATGCTGGGGTGTGGCCTGATGCTTGTGTTGCCCTGGACAGCTCTGGGAGGCAGAGGAATCGAGGCTATGTTGGTGTGGGATCCGTTCAGCAGCACAGCCCTCTCCTGATGTGGATTGCAGCACTGCTGAAAAACTTCAGTGCTCTCTGGCAGCCTCCTTTGGCTGATCTGAATCAGAGGTGGAGTTGCACGCTTCACTAGATCACTGGCTGAGATAAAGCAGTGGGGTTTTTAGCACTGCTTCAGTAATTCTCTTTATAGAAACCTGCTAGGACTTATAATTTGACTTGGAAAATGCGTTGTCAGTGAGCCTGTGGGAATGAGTTTTGTGGCTCATCGCACCATCTCCGTTTCCAAACATAACAGCCCTGAGCAGTTGTAGCCAGTTAATGTAATGTGACACAGGGGTCTGGTGTATGTCTTTAGGAAGGTGACTGCAGAAATTAACTTGTTAGAATTGCTGAAGTGAAGAACTACAGAGGCTACAGTGTTACTGTAAGAGAGCAAATAGTTATACTAGGCAGTGGTACCTGGCTTTTCTTTTTCTCTTACTCTAAAGCTTTATAACCTATGTTAGTGCAGAACCGTCAGATTGAATGTGCTCTTGCAGATGTGAGTCCCTGGGGGCAATGGCCTCATCTGGTTTTCCTTTTCCAAGGGCATGTTCAGTATCTTCTTTAAGGACTTCTCTCCTTGTGCTCCCAGCCCTCCAACAGCTAGTGACATACTCCCAAGTAACTTCTCTGGTCCTAGAAGTGCTGCATGGCTGGAATCTCGTTCTATATGTAAATAGAGTGCCAGCATGCCCGCAGTGGAGGAAATCAAATCTTTGTTGCTCACATAAATGTCCGGGTTTGCACCCCTGGAAGCCAAAATTGATGGAAAGCTGAGAGTATTTGGCTGGATTGCTATCAGGCTTCATAAAATCTCTTGAGTCTGCTGAGATGAGACTTTTTTGGTTTGAGTTTTTCGTTAAAAGAAAAGTGTCAGCAATGTGAGTTGTTCCTCCTGCCTTGGAGTTGGTTTTGGTTTTAGGAGCAGTTGTGAAGCCTTTGATTTGCTGTTGTGCAGCCAAAAACTACACATGCAGATAAGATACAAGTTCCTTGTTGATTTTGAGTATTAGCAGAGATTCCTGTTAAGTATGCAGAGAGCTTTCTGGTTTTTCTAAAGGTACAGAATTAAACTGGGGGACTTGTCAGGAATGGACATTGTGAACTTGATAGAGCACATCTTAGATGTGTGTGGATCTAATGTTTGTCCCAAGGTGAGTTGATGGAGAGGGTAGATCGTGCTCTGAATTCAAGGGATGCAGGAAGAATCAACAATGAGCACAGCAAACAGGTCTGCTCAGATATTTTGAGGAAAACAGTGCTGCATTTGCCTTGAGAGGCTTGTTGGCTGTTGCTTTGCATTTCTGTGCCAGGGATCCATACCATATGCATTGCCCTTTACAGGCTGTTGTGTTCAGGATGTGTTGGGATGCCAGGACATCTGGTTCCTCGGAGACCTGTACTTGCCAGGGACCTTTTTACTGTTCTGGGAATGCACAGGGCTCAGCTGGAATGCAGGGTGCTTATCCAGGAGCAGTACTTCCTGTGTCTGCCAGACACAGTCTCAGGGAATCCATGTGATTGTGTTAAAGATGCAAAATGCAGGAATGTCACTGTGTTCTGTGCCTTGTGCTCCTCGCTTTTATCTCATTGGTTACCTGCTCAAATTTTGTCTTTTCTTTTTTTGTCTCCAACTTTCAAGGTTCCTCAAAGATTTATGGCTAAATGGGAAGTCAGTGTTGGACAAGCAGAAGACATTCTTCTCGGGGGGCCAGAGGATCAGAAGTGCAGTCAGAACTCCAGCGAGCTGGACAACGAGAAAGACATGCAGCTGGAATACTACACTAATGGCCCTGCAGCAGAAAGGGACACACAGCTGAATGGCTGCTTTAAATCCTTGGCCTTTGACTCCAGACACATGGCCAGTGAAAAAGGAAAATTGCACATCAAGCCACACGTGCAAAAAACCTCTGAAAGCAGAAAAAGGACTAGAGTAAAAAAGAGTGGTGCAAGAGGGGAAGCATCGAGGGCGGAAATCAAAGACAAAACACCAGAGAGCATAGTTAGAAACGTGATTGTTGGGGACCTACCAGAGAAACACGCGTCTCACGAGCTTCGCCGGATTGCCAACAGCCTGACAGCATCCAGTAGCACCAGGGAAAACCATTTGCTTTCCTCCTTCGGAGAAAGACGTTTTGAGAAGACACCTTTGAAACCGGACTATGAGAATCGTAAAAGTGATGCTCTGAAAAACACCCTCCAAGGGGATTTGTTTTCCAGCCCATCTTTTGAGAGAGAGAAGAGCTCCCTGGGCATTTTGTGCAGTTCCAAGTTACAAATACACTATTCTGCGTCTGATGCCGGTGTTGAGAAAAAACAAACTGAATCAGATTCATCCTCTTCCCTCTCTGATGGTGGGAACAGTGATGTAGATACCATGGACCAAAGTTCAGAGAGAGCCTCTAGTGCTCTTGAAGTTAGTGATTCTTCAGATAAAGTGGAGAAGGAATTTCCTATGACATCAAGTGGAAACATTAAACTTTCCATGTACCTTTCTCAAAAGAGCAGCAGAAGGGCCAGGAAGAAGTCATACAGAGATCGCAAACCTCTGGGAGGTTCAGTAACCAACAGACTTGATGCTGAATTTGCTGACGGGGAGCTTGAAGTAGGTTTCTCTGATGCTGAGATGTCATTGACAGCTCTTGAGTGCTCTTCGGATGTGAGAAATGACAATCTTTCCCTAGCAAACAAGCACACTACCCCCCAAAGTGTTTCCAAGGACAGCTCCTGGCCTGCTATTACAAATCAAGCAATCTTGAAACCGAAAAGCGTGAAATTACCCCGAATCAGGAGTATAAAATGTAAACATAAAGAAAAGTTTGCTGGGTTGGAGCCTTCTCTTGCAGAAGAGGAGGGTGGTGTGAATCGCTGCTCTTCAGATACCAAAGGTTTCTCTGGCCTTCAGAGAGATTCTCTTCAGAGAAGTGGAAAAGTTGATGGTCAGAAACTGTTAAACAACATGCATGAGAAACCCAGGGATTCTGCTGAAATTGAAACGGCCGTGGTGAAGCACGTTCTGTCGGAGCTGAAGGAACTGTCCTATCGGTCCATGAATGAGGATGCCAGTGACTCTGGCACTCCCAAGGCCACAGTACCTTTACTTTTCTCTTCTGCCTCTGGTCATGGTCGTTTGCCTATTGAACCAGATTACAAATTCAGCACCTTGTTAATGATGTTGAAGGATATGCATGACAGTAAGACAAAAGAGCAGCAACTGATGACTGGTCAAAATATAGTCCCATTTCGAAATACCAGCACAGGTGATGGTTCTGGAAGCAATTCTGCGAGTGGTCTCAAGTCTTTGTCTATTGTAGGTCCCCCATATAAAATAGAAAAAAATGGAGATTGTGTCCAAGAAACAGTAACTCCAAACTCCGCTATAAGCAACTCCTCATTTTCACGCAGTCCTCCAACCAAGTTGACAGGGATTGGTACTGGTAAAAGGGAGCCTGCGAGTGCCGCTGTTTCTGGGACAAATGGCACAAATTGCATGTCCAAACGCAACTGTTCAAAATCTAAGCAGTCATCAAAGCTTGGAGATAAAACAGTTTCAAACAGAAAGGACTTAAAACCAGGAGGGCCAAGTAAGTTGCTAAGTCGGTTACCCAGAGATTCAGGAGAACATGCATTCCGTGTGCATGGTTCGGTTACCAGTCCTCTAGGGAATGAGGCAGAAGATACTGAGAGGAAAGAGTCTATTGATTTAACAGAGCATTCAACTGATGAAGACTCTGCCTGTTTATCTGATGACAATTTAGGTCGTATTGGAAGGAGACCTGAAGCTGGTAGAAATAATGAGAGCTGCAATTCTGCTGAAAATGGGCAGAGTCCAGACTTGGATTCAGAGGCAAATAGTGAGAGCTCTCTTGGTGATGAGTCTAATGATATAAATCACGTAGCACCCAAAAAGCGATGGCAGCGTTTTAACCAAAGCAGTGCTAGATCTAATAAGCACATCAGTAGATCTAGGGAACAAGGAAGCTTGGAGAGTGCCTTTGGCCTGAATTCTCGTGGCTTTTCACTGAAGGGAAATGAGTGCTTGGGACGTAGGCATTCCCCTCATTCAAAGGTGCTTGAGGGAGACCTGGCAGTTCAGGACTTTGAGAATCGTTTAGACTTAGTTGATAAACGTTTGAATGTATGTGGTAAGCCAAACACCAGTGTGATGGACTCAGAAACAGAGCTTGGCAACTTTGCTCCCCAGTCTGAATTCTCTGCACAAGGTAAGGGAGCTGGACTTGCGCCAGAGTGTGTATTTGTATACATTTTTCACTTTTTCATTTAAAGGATGAGTTACAGAACTTGTGGCTGTCTGACAATGTGAAGATGTCTACGTCTGAGCAGAAGAAAGTGGGGGACCTCGGTTTGAGTTCTCTGTAAGCACGGAGAACAAAGGAGACAGAGCAATTATGAGCTTGTACTCAGGTTATTGGTCAGAAAATTTTACACACATTAGAAGCCTTTAGTTCTTCCACAGTGAAAGGTAAAATAAGAATCCTTCTGAGCCTGGGATTTTTTTTTTTAAACTTGCACCTTCATAATGTGTTCCTTAGAGCCACAGGCTTGGTGTTAGTGTGATAGGTCAGTGCTACAAAGTTCCAGGAAACTGAGCCTCAATGGCTGCTCTGTTTTTTATCTTTTGTAGTGCTGTTTGACATAATTTGTCTTTGGTTTGCTTTGTAGGATTTCCTCAAGACGATGTGTTGGGAGTTTTTTGGGTTTTAGTGTGGAATTTTATTAGCTGCTCATAATGAATTGTGGAGCCCCACAGATTTCCTAATTTACAGTTCTGGTGTGGCTGCCTGATGGGTGAAAGAGAGAACAGAAAAGAGGGAAGCTGTCAGGGAGGCTGGGCTGGAGGTGGGTCTGGAATATGGCAGACAGAAGTAAGGCAGCAGCACTGGAAGGGAAATGATCTAGGAAGGAGGAGGCTTCTGAGGACCAAAAGGCCAGAGAGCCCTGCCTCTCCCACAGAGGTGGGGACATTTGATTAAAGCCAAAGGAAGAAATAAAAGGGTGTGTATGGAAGGAATAGGGCCAATAGAACCATATTCAACGTGTACCATCCTCAGGCTTCTGCAGGGAATCTGGGGAAACACACCTTAATAAAAACAATAAAATTAAGTTTTTGCATAGATTTTACCAAACTAAACTGCTCTAATCTAGTTATGCTATTATCACATAATATAACTCATCAGAATTTTGAGCCTGTGTGCGTTCTGCCACTTATGTGTTCCCTCAGTGCACATTTTGATGTGTGTATTTTGCTTTTTGTGGTTGCTGGAGGCTGCCTGCGCCTCTGTTTCAGTTGTGGAAAAGGCAGCTCCTGGCTTGGTGGTTGTGGGACCTGCCCAAGGCAAGTTGCAGCAGGCACAGAAAACAAGCCTATAGGGTGTAACACGTGGGGGAAAGGTTCTGGTTTTAAGTCATGACCAGCTTAATCATTCACTGACTCCTCTGGGTGGGTCTGTGTGTTTTTGAGGGCTGAAGTCTCTATAGAGCAGGTGAGAGGATGCATGTTCTGGGCTGTGCTGCGGGTTCCTCCTTCACACCAAGATCCAGACAGGTTCTTACGGCTTCCTGGTGGTTTGGCAGTGGAAGCATCCCTGCAGTGATGCTGCATGAGGTGAAGATAAAAGTCTGCAGAGAGAACTAGGGAAGAGGAGGTGCTGAGAGGCAGTGAAGTTAGGTGGGTAGTGGCAGAGGAAGGCAGTGGGCTCTGGGCAGGGTGACCATAGGGGAGAGGAGTGTACATGGTCCTGGTGCTGCACACAGGGATGCAGCAGCAGCAGTCAGGGCCTGGGTTTGCTTGCAAAAGTGCCAGATCAGCAGCTGCAGTGTAAACTAATTCCCCTGCCCTAAATAGCACGTGAGCTCTGTGCACACCCCCACCCCCTTTTGTACAGATGTGCCGCGGGCAGGCACCAGCGCCACTGTCAGGGCTGCTGTAACATCCCCAGTGCTCGTGGGACTGAGTAAACCTCTAATGCTGTGAGAAGACCATTCCTTTATGTTGGGCAAGGCCTAAAAAGTAGAGAAACTGATGCTGAAAGCTGGACTGAGCGAAGTGCTTTGAGAAGGTGTGACCCATACTTGCCCACAGCAGGCAGAGTTTCAGTGTAAGAGGTCACAACAGATTGCAGTCACAACTGTACCATTTCCACTAAGCTCAAACTCCATAAAGTCTTCATCGCAGTTAAATGGCAGCATTGGGCATAATTTTGCTACAAAATGTGAATTAGAGCAAATAAGGCAAAAGTGAAGATCAGTGTAATTGACTGATGTAAACCAGTTTTATAAATAATAGTTTCATCAGATACGTGATTTGCCACTGCCAGTCAGACTGCATTTGGGATTCTTGTACAGGGATTCCCTTTGGGAACAAAAAGCAGTTAAGCCAGACCTTCTGGCACAGTGCTGTGTACTCTGCTGCAAGGCTTTGGGGCTCTAAATAGTTGCCTGGTGAGGATACTCATCCCATAACTGCTTATGTGCTGAAATGTGTGTTTCACTCAGACACCTGGGCAGAGTGTTAATAGAGGCTGAAAATAGCTGTGTTCGAGAAAGTTGTTTCTTTCTTCTCTTTTGGCCGAGTTTGACATTTTCATGCTTGTTTAACCACAAAGCCACAATAAAATGTAGCAGTCTCGTCCAACATCCCTGTTCTGAAGCGTTGCATTGAAATGCTTTGTTATAAAATGCTTCCGTTTTAAAGAAGAAAAAGCCACCTCCTCAAATGAAATGAAGCAAAGAGAATATTTACTGTTTGTTCCGAAACGTCCAGGAGACCGCAGGTGTTTTCATGACTACGGGAAATCTTTGGGCAGTATTACTTAATGATTTTGAAACCTAAAAAAGGAGAAAAATCAGAGGTATTCTGGGAAGTGAGAAAAAGACGTAACTGTGCATCACCTTGCTTTTGCAGCTTGCTGAGAAGAGCTGTTATAGAGTGTCAGGGTTCAGGTTTTTGGAGCTTGCCATGCATTGGGGTGTTGAGGTCGTGTAGCATGGGTGGTTAGGGTTGTGATGAGGAAACACCTTTTACCTTGCAGTGGTACCACACTGTGCAAACACAAGAGGTGTCGCAGTCACTGGCTCCCTGATCTCATTGTGGAACAAACAAAGCCATAAACGGGCTCACAGTAGCAGATGGGGAATTTGGAGTATATAAAAAAATGCTAGGGAGGAGGGGAAGGGAAGGAATTAAGCTTATGTGTTCCTAGTGAAACTAGTGACTGAACTGTGTTACGGGAAAACAGTGCTTTCCTGTGCCCCTGCACTAAAACCAGAAGAGTTTGGGTAAACAGCAAAAGAGTCCTGAGTTGCTAATGGCCTTTGGTACTTGGTAAAAGTACTGCAGGCAAGTTAGATGTAGCTTGGAGGGACATGTTGGGTTAAATTTCAGGAGCCTCTCAGTCTAATGTGTTTTGATTTCTTACCTGAATTGCTTAAAGTCCTTAAAAATCCCCTCTGCTAAGTTGAGATTTTGGAAAATAGGAAACTCAAAAATTCTAAGGCTGTCTCAAAGAGAAAGAATTCTCGGCTCTTCTCACATGGAACCTCTGGAAGAGAAGGCAGGAACAACTATTATCCACAGATGATGAGGACAGTTTTGTCTTATGATCATCTCAGAAACACAGTCTTGAAGCTGCTTTCCTTTTTCTTAGCACATTCAGAGAGGAAGCGCCTTAGAAAGCCAAGTAAACGGCTTCTGGAATATGCAGAAGAATATGATCACTTGTTTGCACCCAAGAAAAAATCAAAGAAGGGCCAGGAGCAATTGCAAAAGGTTGGTGAAGGCCAGTGTGCTCTTTGTGGTTATTACTCCGGGGCTCTGGTCTCTGTGTGTTTGTGTTCTTGGTGGCTGAGTGTTCTTGCTGGGTGCAGTGCCATGCAGGATGAATGTTTTCACCAACATATTTCACCATGCCAGGTGAATTCTGTGGCGAGGTCAGAATTTGAAGGCGGCGTTCCTGCACAATGCAGTCCTGACAGAGATACCCAGCGGGGGCCAAGTTCTTTGGTTTCAACTCCATCTTCAACCAAAGAGTCCCCTCCCGTCCTTGAAGCAGAGTGTTCCTTCTCAGAACTAGGATCCCACTCCACTGATCCCCCTAATCAAGTTCCAGGAGGATCTTCAGATTTTCCAGAGGTGGTGGTGCTGTCTTCCTCGGATGTTTCTGAAGTTTCTGCTTCTCCAGATGCAGAAGAGGGGTTCCTGAAATCAGGTGAGTGGGAGATTGTGTGATGCTGCTTTTGTAAGTGAAAGTAGCACAAGTTCTGTGGAAAATGACGCTTGGGGCAGCAAGAAAAGGTCAGTGGCTGCTGGTCTGTTTGTTCTTGCTTTCCTTCACTGACTGGCTGTTACTGGTGTTGAGAAGGGAGAGAGGGCAGGTGCAAGGATGTTCAGTGACCTGGTACTGTTGGCTTTCCGTAGACTGTGGTGATCCTCTTTAGGTCCTGGCACAGAATGCCCATTTTGTCCAAATGAAGACGGCCGCAACTCCTTCACTGAGTCCTTGCTGTCTGTGCTTCCAAACAGTGACATTCCTTTAGCTTGACGGTCTCTTGCTGCTGTAAACCCCTTTGGATGAGCATTGCTGTACTGAGGGTGATGCACACAGTCTAAGCCATGTTGCTCATGGAGTGATCTTTGGCTCTCCTAGTGAGCTCAGGGAGCTGTAGCACGAAATTCCTTCTGGAAAAACGTTCTCCTTAAGAGGTTCTAAGCACCTGTAGAAATGTTTGGAGACTTGCCTAAGCAGCAAGCCAGGACCTTGGCTTTCAGTAAGGCACAGTGTAGAAAGAGTGTGGTCTGAGGGGCCTTCTCCCTTTCCAGCAGTGTCAGTCTCAGGTTTTCCTTTCAGCATGTTTATTCTCTGATAGCATCTAAAGACATGTCCAGAGTTAAAGCTCTGGTGTTCTGGCTGTGCTAACTTGGAGGGAACACTGTTCCTGTCCTGAAAGACTTAGGGTCAAAAAAAATAAGCAGGCAGAGTTATGGTCAGTGGCGGGTCAGTTAGCCTGTCGTGTGAGGGAAGAGGGATTGCCTCTGGAGACTTGTGGATATCATAAGGAAGTGAAAAGTTGGAGAGAATTAAAGGAGGAAAAACTAAGGATGTGAACCCAAGTTTGGAGGTGCAGGAGAACAGAACAGGCTGCAGCGGTGGGAGCAAATATCCAGTCTGCAGAAGTTGTGTAGCTATTTCCCCTCACCTCTTGCTGAACCACGCAGAGTGGACAGAAGCTTGTCTTGAGGGTTAGGAGTGTGATGGATGAGCTGTGCCTACAGAGGTGTCAAAGGGCACAGCTGAGACTGTCGAAGCCAGCGGATGAATGGGGTGGGATGGGTAACAGGCTGTGTCTGTGAGGTGTCTGCGCTCAGCGTCAGCATTTCCCGGTTCTGAGTTTGTACTGTTGCCAAAATCAGTGTGAATGAGCCCAGGTCTAGCAACTTGCTACCTCCCGAGGGCAAGCATAAGGCTTGAGTAGGAAATAATGCAGGTTACACCTAGGTTTTTTGGGGTAGGTTTAACCAGGATTGTGATCTTCAGCCTGTTTACTACAGCAGCATGAATGCTGGTGTGAGGGATGTGGGAGTGTTGGCTGTGTCAGTGGTAGGACTGGCTTACGCAGATCAAAGTGTTTGGGAAATTACGATCTGAATTGTGCTGCCAACATGTGTTACCTGCTGGCAATGAGCTCACAGTCTCTCTTCCGTGGGTGGATTTTTATATTACATATTGAGGTGAGCCTGAAGGTCATGGCAGACTGAGGTTTGTTTTTATTGAAGTTGTACAGAAGCAGGTAATTGGCATCTCTGCCCTAGGAGCTTATGATTCCAAAGACAGGGTGAAGCAGATTGTTTTGAACTGTTGGCTGATATTTACTTACTGGTCTTAATCTGATTGAAGACAAGAAAACCCCTGTTTATCTGATGTGAAGGGTTCCATTGCAGGAAACTTTGAAAGCAAGCGTCAAAGGAAGCCCACTAAAAAGCTCTTGGAATCCAATGACTTGGACACTGCCTTTATGCCAAAGAAGGAGGAGTGGACTCCCCAAAAGAAGGTACTTTCCTTCCAGCTGTTTTGAAAACCGGATAGAAAACAAGCCTAGACAGCAGATCCTGCTGAGCAAGACACAGTGCAATGGGATGTGTTTTTTTATTGGCTGTGGCTCAGGAGCAAAGGTCCACCCTTCCCAAAGGTGCTGGTTGCTGTGTTGTGATGAAATAATCCACTGTTCCCCACCCCTCCGCAACTGTAATGAGGATTGGGTAGTTTTGGCTTAAAATCTCCTTTTTCATTGATTTATATGGAAAAGGAGTCATCTGGATGCTGGCTGGGAAGGTATGAGCAGAAATGTTCTGTGCAGAGGCTTTCTGTCATGTTACAGTGTAGCTTGAGCTTGAACCTAAGGCTTTGTCCTTTTCCATCAGATTTCCTCTGAGCAGTGTTTTCCTTTTTACCTTCCCAAGTGAGCTGGTGAATGCATGTAAGTGCAGAGCTTGAAGCAGGATGGAGGCTTGACATGAATCACATGTAGGATACCATGTTTGGTTCAGATTTTTAAAGAAAATGCTGCTCTTCTCCACTGAATACTCGGTATTCAGTGGCATGATTTGGAAAAAAGCAGCTTGTATTTAGTTCAGGTCGTGTACCTGCACAAGACTTGTTGCCACTGTTCCTAAAGTTGAGTAACGACACTTCTTTCCTTTTTCTTTCTTTGTGTGGCACAGTCTTAGTACAGTTATCACCGTTGCAGCAATGTAGAGGCCAGTGTATTTCAGTCTTAAGGTCTGTAAAAGTGTAAGCTCAGAAGAGAGTGTCTTTTCCCAGCACCTTACAGAGTATTAGCAGCCTTTTTGGGGGAGCACAGGAAACAGTGAATGGTGCTGATGAGCACAGGACACATCAGACTCTGCATTGCTCCTTGCCCAGAGACAGACTTCTACATGTGTGATTTATCACACACACGGAGCAAATATTTTCTTGTAAAATGTCTAATGACTGATGAATTCATGACCTGGATGGTAAATTAGGTGTTGCGGTTATTCCAAAAGGTTGCATGGCTGAGGAGTGTGTGCCTGTGTTTCCATCTGGTGACTTGACTCAATCTCCTGTGTGTTTGTAGGGTACTGGCCCTTCAGAGAGTGACAGCTCTGAGCTCTACTCACCAGCCCACTTCCAGGACCTGGGAGAAGGTAAGTGAAGGCAGAGGTAGCAGGGCAGACTGTTGTGACATTTGGATCAGTGCCTGTGGCACTGTGTGTGTGTAAGGGCTTGGTGTTCTGTGTTCAGCAGCCCAGCAAAAGGTGCTTAAACCAGTATGAGCTGGTGGTTCTCTGATGGCTGCAGGGCAGAGGGCCCAGTGCCTGGAGGCTGGTATTGCCCCAGCCCTTAGGCCCTCAAAGCATATAGGACCCAGCCTGGAGCTCTCAGAAAGGCTGCAGAACTTGCTGGTGTCACCTGCAGCAAGGGAATTATTTCTGCATTCTCCTTGAATGGTCTTTCTGTTGCATCCCAGCTTCTGAAAAGCTCTTGGAGAAACAACGAAAGCGGAAGAGACAGCGCCATACCGCTGCTGCAGTCCATTCCAAGAAGGAGAAAAATGAGGAGGGGCTGGGGGAGACTCCACACTCTGAGGTACTGTTGGGTCTTCCTACGTGCTCTCATCCCTGTAACCTGTTTGCTACTTCCCAGGGCACTTGGCAGAGCCTAAGCCAGAGGCATCTTCTGGCCTGTCATTTGGGAATTTGTCCCACTGATGCAGCTGCATGAGCTGGGGTTAGGCTGAAGATACCTCCTTGATCTAGTAGCTATTTTATAATGATGCTTAACACAGGCTCTGTTCTCTGTGAGAGAGGCTGTTCTGAACTCATGGAACCAGGTTTTGCCTGGAATCTTGCTTTGCACCTCAGGAGATCAAACTGTTGGAAAAGGTCTTCTCTGGGGGTGGGACTCATGTCCTTTCACACACCAGTATGAAGCACAAGCACTAAACTGGACTTCAGCCCCTTCTGCTTGCACCTGCACACCAGGGTGAGCCAAGAACCCCACTGGAGGGGCTGGGAGGGACTGTCTGTGACTGCTCACAAGAGCCTCTGATTGCATTCTGCCATCCAGCAGAAAGGGATAATTGGGGCAATTCCCTCTGCTACGTATCAGCAGGGTCAGCATACAAATATCTCTGACAAGCACATTTTGCCTTTTAGGAATGAGCCAGTTATCAGCAAGTGTAGGGGAAGCAAGACTTCCTGGGAGAGGCAGGACACCTCTGGGCCTCTCGCCATCACCTCTCACTTCCAGTGGCCCAGGTTCAGCAGCAGGCAGGATAGTCAGTATGTATTTCAGGAGCCAATTATAGATAAATATTGTTATATTTGTTGTTGTAACAGAGTTTCCAGGAGAGCACAAACCTCACACCACTTCAAACTGTTCCTGATAAAGTTGATAAATGGGGGTAATACCCCTGGTCCACGTAAGCTTTCCCGTGCTGGTGTTGGTGTTCTTTCTGAAACGTGCTCAGCTGGAATAATTTTTAAAACAGCCTGTACAAATACCTTTGCCAGTGCTGGGCAGGGGCAGTTAACATTGTCTGCTGTAGCCACTAAGAGAGAGCAAATTCTCTGTGAAAAGAGGGGCAGTTCAGAGCAGCAAGGATCTAGTCCATGGCTCTGAATCCTGCACCCACTGCTCATTGCAGAGGAAACCCAGTCTTAACTGCTTCCAGCCTTAGACGTCTGTGGTGAGTACCAGAAGTCAGGTGTGGTGTAAACCATAAAGAAAAAAAAATTCAGTGCTTGGCACCTTTGCCAGCATCCATTTCTATGTGATTGTGTCTCTTTAGCTGCTGTGGTGGGTGTTCATCCCCTGGCTTAGGTGAGTGCTGGGGTTCTGGTGAGTATTGGGATGCTATGGAGATGCAGTTGTGCTTTCATGTGGAATTCAGACCATGCTGGTCCCTCAGTGACTGCACACACTGGGCAAGGAACTCCACTTTGGTAGAAGAAATAAGTGGTCTGATGATACAGCACAGTGAAGCCTTGGATCCAGCTGCCTTCCAAGGAAAAGAGGGCAGAGGAAAGCTTGTCAGCCTGGGCTGAGCTAAGCAGCTTTCTCTGACCTTGCCTGTCTGTGGAGCCTGGAATGCAAATTTACAACATCAGGGCAGCAAGAGACTGAGAGAATGGGATGGAAAGTGCTGTTGAAATGGTTGTCAAGGTTGTGAGCCAAGGTCAGGCTGTGCCAAAGAACAGATCAGGCTTTGCGGTTGTGCCAGACACAGCAGCAGGGATAGTTCTGGAAGAAGACCTGGGATGAGCCCTTCTTTCTGCAGGAGGTATGTAGTGTTGCAGTGCTTGTGCTGGGCAAAGGAAGGAGGGGGAACAGTGACGAGTCCTTGAGCAATGGCCTTGAGTGGCAATGCCCTTTTCTGTGTTCACAAAGGATGGGCCTTGCCCATCCTGCCTAGCTCTGATGTCCCTTCCCTGTGCAGTTCTGGGAGCAGTGTTAGAACAAGGCTCTCTAAGGTATGTTGGACTGGCAGTAGTCTGTAGTTGGGACTTGGCTTTTTTTCTTTTTTTTTTCCTCTCAATAAAGTCAGTTTATACCATTCATCTTTGTATCGTGTACTTCAGTATACCCTCAGTGCATCATTGCTCCACAGAAGGCACATGGCTTTTAAAGTGTCCCCAAATAAAATCATCCTGCTACATTCAAGGATTAGGGGAAATAAACAGCAGTTCCAGGCAAAGAAAGCATCATTATCTGAGCAGAATACTAGCTCCAGGTTCTTCAGTTTTAAACTGTAGAAGGTCTTTATGTGCTTGTTTTGCCCAGACTTACAATGTGTTCAAAAGGCATTCAATTCAGCTATTCAGCTTACAAGCTTTAGTAGCACCACAGCTCAGACTTTCCCATACAGAACGTGGTGCAAAGCTCCCTCTCGTGATTGTTAGCTGGACACCCTGCACCAAGCAGGCCTGGAGGTGTGGGGGTGATGGCTGCTGCTTCTGCCAGCACTTTGAATTCCTCACAAGGTCTCTCAGGTGTACTGTTTGTGTCTGGATGTACACTGGCTACCTCTTGGTGACCCAGGGAGGAACTGGCAGCTGTGCACTGAGATCACTCAGCTCCCTGCAGTGAGCTGGCATATTTGAAAGTGGCAGAGTCCTTAAAATGTTCTGGCTCAGAGCACTTAGCTAAAGGCATCACTTTGGTGCTGCATTAAGGGCCCTTAAATTGTACCTACTGTGGAATGGCAGCTGGGGCTGGTGAGGCCACTGAAGTGTTCCCCAGACCTCCCAAGTGGGCTGGAAGCTAGCAGGATGGTGTTTCGTAGCTCTTAGTTGCCTGTCCTGACAAAATCCGTGTCACTGCTGCCAAGTGTAGCTGCAGGACAGCCGTATTTTGTGGCAGAAGTGAGTGTCTCTAGGATACCTACTCTTCTTCCCTCTTAACAGTGCCTGGGCAGGTCTCATGGACACAGTGGGGAGTGGGCACTCTGGGAAGCCTTATGGCAGGATCCCTGACTTGGCCCATAAGTGTTTGGCTGGGCCTTTATCGTTTGAAACCCATCTTCTCCCCAGGATGATTTCACCAGTGGATGTTACGGGCAATGCTGTGTGCTCGTACAGGACAGTGGGAGACTCCACACCTCAGTCAGGATGGGCTGTAAATGCCCTGATGCGCTGCTCATTTTGGGGTTGACTGACTTCTTCATACCAACATGGGCCTTGAGTACCTTTGTGTCTGTATTTTACATGGGCTAGGACAAGCTGAGATGACTGTAGGGGAAAAGTGTGTGACAGGTGCTATGAAGATTGAGGGTTTTGATTTGTGTTTCCAGTGCAAGTAGGTACTGGGATGCTTCTGACTTTAGCCTGCCCGATTTGTTTCCATTCAGGGCTGACTGCTTGCTCAGAGGGGTTATGCACAGGAAGATAATTGAGTTGAGTGTGTATTTTTATTCATCTAGTAAACTAAGAGCTCTTTCCTTTCCTTGCCTGTAAATCTTTTGGTGCATTTTGTATGGGGGATGTTCTCTCCGGGGTGGGTAACACACAGATTAACTGCCAAACCCATTAAGTGCTCAGTGGCTGAATTTGTAGTTTCCAAGTCAGGACAGGAGCTGACTAATTCTGATTTCTCTTTAAAGGGGGAGACATCGGTTCATGGGACTGCTGCAAGCCCCAAAGAGGGTCATGAGGAGGGGTCAGAGAATGACCATGGAGTGCCTTCATCCAAAAAGATACAGGGGGAGCGTGGAGGAGGAGCAGCTCTCAAGGAGAATGTGTGCCAGGTAGTGTTCTTGAAGAAATCTCTATGAAGCTATCCCACTGTTGAGTGTTTTTGTGTAAGTTCTGGGGCACACTGGTGCCCCAGGTATCCTCCAATTGCTTTTTGTAGAATTAATCAGCTTTTTGTGCTCTGTATCAAGCATTTCCCCTGCAATAGCCTTTCTTCCTCTTGAAGTTCACAAACATGACAGAGATGTGACCAGTGTAAGATACATTTTAGCCAATGTAGGGTACCAGACAGTCGATGGTAAATGACAATGGTTATGTACAAACTACCGGAATTAACTGACACAAGGAAAATGTAGCATTTTTCCCCAGGGGGTCTCTGTTGGCATTTTGGCCTGCACGGGGGGTTGCTGCTGTCTGGGATGCCGCAGGGAAGGAAGTTGCTCCAGCTGATACTGTGTTTCTTTCCTCACAGATCTGTGAGAAGCCAGGGGAGTTGTTGCTGTGTGAGGCTCAGTGCTGTGGTGCTTTCCACCTGCAGTGCCTTGGGCTCTCCGAGATGCCAAAGGGCAAATTCATCTGCAATGAGTGTTCCACAGGTAGGGCAGTTTCTCTGAGTGCTGTGGGCTTACTTAACTTGACTGGAGTTAAGTGCCTGCTGTAGGGCTGCTAACTAACTCTCAGTTCTCAGATTATTGGTTTGATGTCTGATAATGACCTTCTAATTAGATTCATAGAATCACAGAGTGGTTTGGGTTGGAAGGGACCTTAAAGATCATCAAATTCCACCCCCCTGCCATGGGCAGGAGCACCTTCCACTAGAGCAGGTTGCTCCAAGCCCCGTCCAACCTGGGATGGGGCAGCCACAGCTTCTCTGGGCAGCCTGTGCCAGGGCCTCAGCAACCTCACAGGGAAGAATTTTTTCCTAATGTTTAATCTAAACCTACTATTTTACAGTTCGAAGCCATTAATAATGGATTTAAATATTAACTAGCCTTACTATTGATTCAGACAAGTGAAGTGCAAAGAAGGATCTGGTGGGAAAGGGGCAAATTTTTATCTGGGACTCTAGGGAAAGGGGGCTGGTGGGGAGAATGGGTCTGATGCTAGCTGAAAAGGGGGAAATGTCAAAGTAGGGTTATTGATTTTTTTTTTTTCCTTTTTTTCCCCTGACCTGAAGTCCCAGCTATAATGTTTCTTTTGATCTGGAGTTCTACTGCAGCTTCAGGCAAAACCAGCCTGGTGCAGAGACCTGTGCTGTGGGATGGATGCAGCAGGCTGGGAAGTTGTGCTGTGCTCTTAGGCAGCCTGGTGACAGCATCAGGTCCTCATTTAGCCCTCCTGTGTGACCAGTGCGTTGCTCTTTCTCCAGGGGTCCACACCTGCTTTGTGTGCAAGAGCTGCGGGGAGGATGTGAAGCGGTGCTTGCTGCCCCTCTGTGGGAAGTATTACCACGAAGCCTGCATACAGAAATACCCACCCACAGTCATGCAGAACAAGGGCTTCCGCTGCTCCCTGCACATCTGCATGACCTGCCATGCTGCTAACCCAGCAAACATCTCCGCCTCTAAAGGTACCCGAGTCCTCCAGGGTGGTCTGGGGGGTGCAGTCACATGGTTTTTCTTTGTTTCACGTCCACTGTGCGTTTACCTGGTTCACCAGTTCTTTGTGTTGTTGCCTTTGTGTCCTTGCCACAGCACTGGCTGTGTTTGCTGAGGAATAGCTGCTCCCAGGGGAGTGGAAGGGGTGGTGTCAGAGTGTGAGGCTCGGCAGCACTCCCCACGGTCGGACATGGCAGCTGGAATGTTCTCAGGCTGTCCAGAGGCTCGGATTCCTGCACGCCCAGCCTTGCCTCGGGCCTCAGTGGGTCTTTGAGTAAATCTCTGGAGCTGTACAGGCACGCTCGTGTTTCTCCCACCTGCTCCTCGCTGTGCCAGTGCCGCAGACGGTGCCTTGCTTAGCAGCACGGGCTGTCAACACAGAGGCATCCAGAGCAGCACAGGGCAAACTATGATATCGTTCTACTTAACCTTTTTTTTCTATGTAAACTCTCATCTTGTAGTGGAGACACCCTTGGGCTAAGCTTCCCAGGCAAACATTTGTTTGAGCTGTTTGCAGCAATACCTTGACCTTTATCTCACATGATCAAACTTAAAACTTTTGTGATTACTGTGTATGTTTGCTTCTAAAGCTGCCTTTCTTAAAATCCTTGGTATCTTAAGACAAGTGACAATAAGACCAGCTCTATTTTTGTCCTCAGGGTCTGTGTTAAAGTTGGCTTTTTTGCCCCCGTGTATCAGTGTTTGGTGTAGAAAACAGCACCAAGGCCTAAAGCCCACAGCTCACAGCCAGCCACTTCCCCACTGAACATTTGTTGACTGGCTGCTGCTTCTTGGTGGTCACATTTACCCCTTTTCTCCCACCTCTTCTTCCTGTTTATACTCTGCTGTGAGGAACTGAAAACGGGCTCTCAAAAACCTCACATAAACTAGGCCTATAGGGAAGTCTGAATTGCCTGGAAGTTCTGGAATTTCAGGGTAAAATCTGATAAACAAGAGGCAAGTGCTGGTGTTTTCAGAAGCTACATGGATTGATTTCATTATGTGCAGCTAAGCACTTGGAGCACCCCCTCTGTAATTACTGTCTGAGCTGATTTAGTAATTATTTGTGTATGATAGGAAGCAGTCCCAGTCTGTGAACTCTTGAACTGTTTCTGCACGGCATGCAGGAGATTTTTCACTTCTAAATAACACAGTTTTATCTATGATATATGTATTACAGATTTTATAATTCTACATATATTTACTTATATTAAATAACTTATTAGGAATCCAGTGAGTATATCATAGGTGGTCTATAAAAATGAAAGGTCAGCTTCCTTCTCCAAAAGCTCATTTTGAGCTTAGGTATGAGCAGAGTCTAGTTTTAGTAGCAAAGAGGCACGATCCTGCAGAGGCTCACTGTGCTGTGGCTGTTTGTTGTGGTGCCAGGTCGCCTGATGCGCTGTGTGCGGTGTCCGGTCGCGTATCACTCCAATGACTTCTGCCTCGCCGCCGGCTCCGTGGTCCTGGCCTCCAACAGCATCATCTGCCCCAACCACTTCACTGCGCGCAGGGGCTGCCGCAACCACGAGCACGTCAACGTCAGCTGGTGCTTTGTCTGCTCGGAAGGTGAGATGGTCAGCACCGGGTCCCCTGTCGCCAGGGAACGCCCTGGCAAGAATTCATTACAAAGGGCAGAAGATATTCCCATCCAGAATGTCCCAGTGGGAACTGCAGAGAACAGACTGTCTTCCTGTCTTTGCACATTTAAGTTCAACTTCAGGCTAAGACCTTTTCTGGATCCTTAGAAGGGTTCTTTTTTTACCATGAGCAGGGCCCAACTTTTGCAAAGGACTTGCAGGAGACCATCATTGCCTTTTTCCAGCTCTGTCTGGAAATGTGAAGTGCAGGGCTTCTGCACAGTGACTGATAAATTCCTCTTCCTTCTCTTTACAGGGGGCAGCCTTTTATGCTGTGAGTCGTGCCCGGCTGCGTTTCACCGTGAGTGTCTAAACATTGAGATGCCAGAGGGAAGCTGGTATTGTAATGATTGCAAGGCAGGCAAAAAGCCACACTACAAAGAAGTAGTCTGGGTGAAAGTTGGGCGCTACAGGTAGGTGAAGATAGAACAGACTTGTCCCCATCCCTTCTTCATGCAGTGCTCATGGTGATTGAGGTGAGAAGCTGCTCCTCTCTGCAGGGTTCAGTGCAGCAGTCTCTGGCTTTTTTGCATGCACATAGCTGGTAAAATGTGAGCTTTCCTCCTCCAGTAGCCTCTTTTCTCCCCACCAGCCTTGCTGGTAGCCCTCACACACTTTTCCCCATGTCTCCATGCAGTAGCATACTTTTGAGGTGGCTAGAAGTGGGGAAGCCAGAGGTTTTTCATCTGCCCTTCCCTGTGCTGCAGGTGGTGGCCAGCTGAGATTTGCCATCCTAGGACAATTCCTGTCAACATCCAGAAAATGAAACATGACATCGGTGAGTTCCCTGTGCTGTTCTTCGGCTCCAAGGACTACCTGTGGACCCACCAGGCTCGTGTGTTCCCTTACATGGAAGGTGATGTCAGCAGCAAAGACAAGATGGGGAAGGGCGTGGATGGCATATACAAGAAAGGTAACTAGTCTTCATCCAGGGAGGTACATGGTCTTCCCCTCTTTATTCCTGTTTGGTAGCGTTGTTCTTGTAGCAGAGAAAAATGTCTTCTTACAACTGAAATGAAATTAAATTTGTAGAATGAGCTGCTGCTTGTGTATCATCCAGCATGCTCAAAATGTTTGGCTCCCAGAGAGGGAGAAGGGTGTGCAGATCTCAAATGGTTCTCCAGCTCTGATATAACCTCTCAAAATGCAAGTGAGCTGCTGCTGTGTCAGCTTCCCTCTGTGTAATACAGTCATTGTCTTGATGTAAAAGTGCACTTGAGAGTTGTGAATGTGGCTGCCTGGCATCTCTGCCCAAGAGGGCAAGCAAAGATAGCCAACAGACAGGATGCTTCATCACCCACGGGCAGGCCCCTGACTGTAATTTCTTCACTTTCCTGCTGCATTGGCCTTTTCTTCACCCTCCTCTATTGAACCTTGTGAGCACTGGGTGGACACTGGCTGCCCAGCTCTGTGTGAGCAGAGGGAGTTCCTCATAACACAGCCTGTTCTCTCACTTAGCTCTTCAGGAAGCTGCTGTGAGATTTGAAGAGTTGAAGGCACAGAAAGAACTGAGACAACTTCAGGAAGATAAAAAGAACGACAAGAAACCTCCTCCCTACAAACACATCAAGGTGAGGGGAGGTGGTGGGGGGCAGGTGCAGAAGAGAAGTCTTGAGCTGTCGGTGCAGGTGATTTACAGGTATACAGAAACATTTTTGGTGTTTGGGTGTCTGGCTGTTTTTGAAGGTTTCTTTGATCATCTTTCCATCCTCAGCAAGCTGGGCAGCAGTAACAGAGGTGCTCTGATTAAGTGGAACAGATCTGGTCATGTCTGTGCTGTCCGTGTCAGTTGTGTGATCTGAAGGAGTGTCTTTCTATCTTGAGAACTCAGGGGAGAGGGCTGGTAATGCTCATTATGGTCAGATGCTCCGTGCTGCTGATGGCAAGGTGGGCAAACCACGTGATGCAGGAGAGGAGGTGGTCAGGGTGCAGTGCAGCAGGGCTGTGTGGAGGGTGGTAACCCACAGCATCTTGTATCATCTCTGCTATTGTTTTGTATCTCTCTATCAGTTGGTGGCTGAACAGAAATACTGAAGCAGGTGTACAGGCTGCAGTAGCAGCCTTTTTCCTCGGTTTTGGGGAACTATTCATGTTAAGGGCTGTTAGTTATTATTATTACTGAGTTAGAATTGGAGCAGCAGTAGAAGTCCTACAGGATGGAGGTGACTTGAGAGGAGAGCTGGGGCCAAGTATGTGCCTGTGTCTGAGAAGTGCATCCCAACTGACCAGAAACCCATTGACTCAGGGACTGGGTTCTTTTTTTATTGCTTCTGTCTGCTCCTTCCCTTTTTTATGTGGCGAAATATGAAAGCTTAACTGATTTCTGGCACTTTTTGTACCTAGCTAGGATTTCTAGGCAGGCAGGTATATCCTGCCTGAGTTACTGTGCAGTGCAAAGAGCACAGCTGAATGCTATACCAGCAGTATGGGCCAGGCAGCTTCAGTGGAGGAAGTAGTTTCTCATTATAGCTATTTTTAGGCCTCTCTGGCCGCAACATGAAGGAACTTTGGAAGCAGTTTAGAGCCTTTGAAATACCCTTTTATATAAATAATGACGGTTGTGGTCATTAGTCATGGCAGCTCTTCTGAGGTCTGGGTGCAAGCTGTTTGTCTCTCTGAAAGCAAAGCAGTTTGCAGGAGCAGATGGTGGAGGAGACTTCAGGGTGGAATGCTGGAGCTGGTTGTGTCCACTCCTTCTAAGGAGATCAGCACCTCAAGGTCCATCCCAAGGAACACTCACACGAGAGGCTGCTGCAAAATACACTTGGGATCCTTCATCATGTCAGGCTTGTGACTAGTCCGAGCACTGCCCTGTTTTGGTTTTGCTCCAGCAGTGCCTCAGAGAGTAGGGCAGGTGTGCTGAGCATGTGTGGTGTGGAGTGGCAGTGCCCAAGCAGTGCCAGTGGTGGACTGACCTAATCCTGGGAGTCTTGCCACTCTTAATGAGGTGACGAGTCTGGGTAAGAGATGGGAAGCAGCAGAGGAGAACCTGAGTGACAAGGAAGGTTGGAGGTGGGACGCAGTTCTAGGAGGAAGGTGGGGGGAGATTGTGTTGAAGAGATTAATAAGGGATTTCTGCAGGGTTTGCATTTAAACAAAGGGGGATCAGGACTGGGTCGGCCTCAGGCAGGCTGTCAGTGTGGAAACTCTGTGGGTGGGACCAGGTAACTTATATGGGGGCTGGAATAGTTTTGCTAAAATCCCTTCCTTTTGTGTTCTGGGAGAGGAAAGTGAGACAGTGGCTCACCCAGGGAAAGAACAGCAAGGAGCTTTTCTTCAGTGTCTCTCTCCAAAGTCCTGACTCTCTGTTGCCTGCTTTTCAGCGTTCGCTGCCTTTAACCAAACCCCAAGGAACCAGCTCATGCCACAGACACGCCAGTCGCTTCTCCACCTGGTGCTGCACTCTGCTTCCTTCTGGAGCGGTTTTTAGAGAGCTCCTTGGCTTAACTCTGAGCTCCTCTTTGGGCCTTTCAACCCCAGCCTTGTCTGGTTTGGCTTCCATTTACATCTGCAGGACAGTTGGGTAGGGAGGTAACTGCATGGTAGGCCTTCTGTCACAGGTGTGACAGCTGAGAGCACAGTCCAGCTTGAAGGTAACATTCAAAAAGCAGGGCAGTAAGGGAAAGCTGAGGAAAAGCACCTGACACTCAGACTGGAAAAGGTGCGGTTTGATGCAGAAAGTGGTTTGGTGCTGATCACAGGGATTGGTGTGTGCCCAGTGAGAGCACTGGGCCGGCCACCTGAGCTGGATGTGGGCACAGTGATCATGGGAGGGGGACACTTGGCAGCCTCTCACCCTTCCAGGGTCACAGAATACACACTGCACCAGGTGTGATGCTAATGGAGAGCCTGCATCCTGCTGAGCTCTTTCCTCTAACCTTCTGCCTCTCAAAATAGCATTCCCAGAAGTATAGCTGTGCCTGTACTTGTGTCCTTCTGCCCCTCGCTGTCACTAAGTAACTGCAGCCCGTCAGCTCGTAGGCAAGGGTGGAGCATAGAAGTGCCTGTTGGGGTAACCTGTAGTTCCCAAGAGCTCATGTCCCTCGTGTGCATTGAAGGTGAACCGGCCGGTGGGAAAGGTGCAGATCTTCACTGCAGACCTGTCCGAGATTCCGCGCTGCAACTGCAAACCCACAGACGAGAACCCCTGCGGCCTGGACTCCGAGTGCATCAACCGCATGTTGCTCTACGAGTGCCACCCCATGGTGTGTCCTGCTGGTGAGCGCTGCCAGAACCAGTGCTTCTCCAAGCGCCAGTATCCCGAGGTACAGATCTTCCGCACGCTGGCACGAGGCTGGGGCTTGCAGGCCAAAACAGACATCAGGAAGGTACGTACACTCTGTGTCACTTCCTCTTGCCGCCTCTCTCTTGATCACTCTTGGTTTGAAAACTGAATTTGAAGAAGGCTTCTTGCTGTAGAATGCCGTTTAGAAAAAAAAATTGATGGATTTAATCTTTCCAGTCTTGGCAAAAGTGTTTTGGCTCAGCTGACCAAGGAAATGGTTTGCATGTTGGTGTGCCGCAGGGTAAGATCGCTTGGTCAGTCTGCTTGTAAGACTGATGGGACAGTACTCAGAATTTCCAGATGGGGAACAGTGATTATTCCTCCCCCGCCTATACTTCACTAGCCAAGCTTTTCCAGCATGAGAATCTTGTGTCAGAAACAGAAACCAGGGTTTGGATGTTACAAAAGGGCAGTGCCTTGGAGATGGCTGTTAATACTGCTGAAACTGATTATCTCCACCTAAAACACTTATATGTATTTTTTAAATGCAAAGAATAGTAATTCTTTGGACACGCATCTGTGCTGAATAAAGAAGGAGGAATGTTAAAACCAAAAGAACCCCAAAGCTAATAAAGGAAGAAGTGAAACAGAGAACTGTTAGTATAGTAGGAGAAGAATGTCTGAAAAAGGAGTAGGGATGACATGGTAAGAGGGAGGCCTTGATAGAAGAGGCAGAATGTGAGTCTGTCCTGTTTAAAAACTTTGCTGCCTGCTGTGCCATAAGTTAAAGGATGTTTCTGCCATTCCATGTGCTTGTTCCACTTTCAGCAGACAGTCTGGAAACAGAAACACTCAGTTATTTAGTGGGGGGACCTATTAGCCCCACTGTAGCAGAGCTGGGGTTCTCCTTAATGGCTGGAGTACGGTCTCTGCAGTACTTCACAGGGAGCTCCATGGATTCACTGCAGGAGCAGGTGTCCCAGGTGCATCCTGCTGCTCCATGTGGTTGGTCCCCAAAGGGATATGGTTTCCAGCTGGAATGCAATCAGGGCAGTGCTTTGAGCTTTGCGGCAAAGTGCTGTTCTTGTGGTTAAATTCTGTGCTGTCCCTGGATGCTAATTCTTTCTTTGGCACAAAGAATAATCTGATGGTCGTAGTTCTTTATTTAATTTATTTTGAGTTATTTGAGCACGTGAAACAGATGTATGGTTCAGGGCTCTTGGTGAAGGTTGTAGGTCAAACTGGCTGCAAAGCACAGGGAGAGACTTTTAGGAAGGAAACAAGAGCTGTGTTCTGGCACAGAGGTGGACGTCCCTCCATCCTGCAGATAATTTCTCTTGTCTTATCAGCTTGTTGTTTTCTGTCTGGCAGGGTGAATTTGTTAATGAATATGTTGGGGAACTAATTGACGAAGAGGAGTGCCGAGCCCGAATCCGCTATGCTCAGGAGCATGACATTACCAATTTCTACATGTTGACACTGGATAAGGTATGTGGAAGGAATCTTTTGGCCAGGGTACTAGACAGAAGTAAAAAGATGGGAAGGGAGGCGTGATACTCTATCTAGTAAAAAGGTGCTAAGCGTTGCTGATGAGCTGGTCTGCATTTCCTCTGAAATGACTAAATGAATTAACATGTAGTAGAGGAGCTTCCGGTTGGATACTAGGATTAGGAGGAAAGTCTGAGCAGACATCGTTGGAGTTTGTTCACAAGAGGTGATGACAGTTGTCTGAGGACTGTAGATCCTGCTTCAGCATAACAGGGTGAATTTGGGAGCATTGGGATTCTTCGCAGCAGCTGAACCTTGTAGAGCCCAGAACGGGGCTGGTGTGTGCCAGAAGAGGCATCAGCCCTCAGACATGTAAGTTATAGGCACAGCAAGGCCTTCATTTAAGTTCAGATCTCAGGTCTTGCTATTCTCAGTAGAGTGGTGGATGTCCTTACACCCACAGGCTCCCCAGTGGGTCCTGCAGGCCAGCTTGTTGCTATGAGCTCCTGGTTTTCAGAGGTTTAAGGTGCTTTCCACGCTTTGTCACCCAGCTGTGGAAAGATGAGAAGGAAACCATGAAAGCAGACATGGGGAGGAAGCTGTCGAGTGTGGGACAGGATGACAGTGACTGGTTTATGTCTTTCCCTTCATCCTGCTGCAAGTTCACACTGACCATATCTTGTTCTCCTCATCTGGGTGATGGGGCAGACCCAAGTGCTATCTCTTTTGTTACTACAAAAGCAAATCTCAGCTGCAGCTTCCCTCTCCTCTCCAGTCCAGTAACAAGCTGTGCTCTCGTGTACCTCACCTTACACATGCTTCCTGTTTTCCTTCTGTACACTGACATGCAAGAAATAGGAACTGCTGTTCTGCTTTTAAGCAGAAGTCAGAGCCTGGAACCACAAGCACTGCCTTGGAAGTGTGCTGGGGTGGTGTTTATCCAGTACTGATGCCACAGGGAGACCTTGTTTCCCAGAAAGCAGCAGTGGCACTGTCCTGGCTGTTAGGGAGCCGTGTGTCTTTAAAGAGGAAGATGATGTGCAGGAGGCTGTATTGCCACATGATCTGCCAGCGCTGGCCAGAGGCGTCAGAGCTGGTTGATTACAGTTGATGACAGTTGATTGAAATGTGGTTTTCTGGGTTGTTTTTTTGTTTTTTTTTTTTGCAATTCCAGGATCGAATCATTGATGCTGGGCCAAAGGGCAACTATGCTCGGTTCATGAACCATTGCTGCCAGCCCAACTGTGAGACCCAGAAATGGTGTGTGAATGGCGACACTCGGGTCGGGCTCTTCGCACTTGTAAATATCAAAGCTGGTAAGGAACACACTGCCAATGCCTGCAGTAGTCTCTGCGGGTTCTGTACAGGAAAGGGAGGGTTTGTAGCTCTCTGGAAAGGGATTTAATTTTTGTTTTCATATGGGCATTCATGAGACTTAATAGCAGCACTAACATATAAAACACAGCCATGGTATCAGTGGGGGTTGATACAAGGCCCTGCTACGGAATCGATGTCCTTTTTAGCTGTAAAATGTGGTAGGAGTGAGGGGTTACACTGAATTTTCAATCCACACAGATCTGTGGGGAGATTAGTAGTTTGGTGTCCTTGTGTAGTGGTGGCAGTCATTTGTGACATTATATTTAAAAAGTGCTTTTACTTCAGCAGTAAAATGTTCCACCCTGAAATTCATTTCATTAACAACTTGCTTGGTTTTGATCTGGTTTTGTGCCAGGGACCGAGCTGACTTTCAACTACAATCTGGAGTGTTTGGGAAATGGGAAGACCGTTTGTAAATGTGGTGCCCCAAACTGCAGTGGCTTCCTCGGAGTAAGGCCAAAGGTATGATGCATCCTTTAAAGCTTTTGTTCTTCCAAATCACCTCTTTGCATAGATGTGTATCATTCATTGGTTGCAGAGGTTTCAGGTTGAAGAGATCATCATTTCAATGTGGCCATGGGAACAGTGCTTAAAATGAGTTAAATATTCGAGTTTTCATTCTGAGAGAGCAAGTCTTCAGTTATCCGAGTTGCTATAAATAATGACAGGAAGTTTTCTTTTACACTGAAAGAATAAAAGAAAGTTGTTGGGTTTTTGGGTGGTTTTTTTTTTTTTTTTTACATTTAAAAAAAACTTTCTCCTTCTTATCATGACAATTTCCATAGCACTAGAGGACCAAAGGACAGGCATGGGAAAGACTTCATCAGATAACCAAGAAAACACAACTCAGCCCATTTCCCAAAGTAAAGGCTTGAGTAAATTGTGAGCATGCATGCAAGGCCAGCAAACTCACATTCCTTCAGACTGAAGTTGCTTTAGAGCCAGAAGGCTGCTATCTCACCATCTATTCTGCAGTAAAGTTCTTGGTTTTATTCTGCTTTTAATGAAGTGACCGATTTTTTCACATCACACAGACATAAGAAATTTGCCATGTCTGTAGTAGGAAAACCACCAGCTTTTAGAACTCACTGACTTTTTGAAGGCTTCGATTTGTAACTGTAATGTAGCAGTAACAGGAATTGATTTCAATTACCTCCTTGTGTGAGCTGGTTCTCACTGGGAAAAGGAAGTAACAGGAGCAGTTGGCTGAGTTCCCAGCTGTCACCCGCTAAATCTATGTCTCAGCTGTTGGTTTGTTACAAGTGCTGCACCAAATCAGTCTGTAATCCCTCTGCTCTGGCATGTGGATCCTGCAGTGCCCACAGTTAAGGGTTAAAAGCTCCAGCAGCACAGTTGTTCAGCCCCATCAATATATAGGGAAGGCTTTTGAACTCTCCGGGAATTAGTTCTGTGGAAAAATTAACTTACAAAAATTAAAAATGGATGTCTTCAGAAGCTGACAGATGAGGTGAATTGCACATCTGATGTATTTAGTTCTTTCTCGGGTTGCGATTCAAAGTTCAATTGATTTTGTGCTGCCCCTGTTATGTGTGGCTTGACTGTCATTTTTGCCTTGAAATTGCAGGTTGCACGATGGAAATCAGAGAACGGTGCCCTGTAGTTGGCATTTATGTTCCATTGAGATATCTGAGGCGACTCATTCCATCTTGATGAGATGGACTAAGAAACAATACCGAGAAAACAGTACCTTGGGGTGGTTTTTAAAAAAATTCTTCTCACAGTAGATGCATTTTTAAGCTTCCTGAAGATACAGCAAGACAAAACTGATTATACTCGAGTTCACCCTTAAAAGTACCTTCTAACTGGGAGTGCTGAAGAATGTTTGGGAGTCTATTGTACTGCAGGGAGCAAGTGGGAATCGCTTAGTCCAGCTGTTAGACATCTCTTAGACATTCAAATTAGCTGTGAAGGGATTTTCTTGTTCTCTTTGTAATTAGATGGCTGAGGAACTAGACGCTGAGAATCGGTGGCATAGTTTAGGTGGAGGCATTTCAGTGCCTGCGTTTTCAGTGATAAGAAAGGCCTGGCTTGTCCCCATTGTCAGGGGGAATGGCGGTATGAAAGCAGAAAGATCCATATGTGAAGGGGAAGGAAACAATCAAGAGATGTAACTCCTTGGTGACAGGAAAGCTGCATAGCCAGCTGCAGAGTTCTGAAATTGTAGGTCTGGAGACCAAGGTTTTTAGATGTTTTGATGATGAAAATATTATGCACGATACTTATGCAGAATAAAGGATGGAAAAATTGCTTCATAAGCATCGTCTCAGCACACAGAGATGTCCTGCATGGAGAACGCGTATTTGAACACAAAGAGATGTAGAAAATGGCACAAAATTTAGCTCATGTCTCCTCAGATAAACTGAACTGATAGTGCTTTGATAAGGTCAGGGCTGGGGGCAAGAAGCATGTCTTTGTGGAGTTGAGTGTTTGACACAATGGGAGGCTCAGCCTGGCTTGGAGGGGGAGGTGGAAGAGCAGGGTTGGAGGAAGCCTTAGGCCAGAGAGGAGAGCACTGAAACCATTTAGTTGCCTGTCCTGGGTCCAGCTGTAGTTATTTCACTACACGGATAATTTAACTGTACTGATGGCACAGAGGTCATTGTTGTCATTGGCATGGGAGAGTGAGAGGATGGGGCAGTTGCAAAGGAACAACTGAGTAGAGGGGGAATGGAGATTGGATATTCCACAGCACACACCTGGAGGGTTACAGCAGAAACAAATCCACCATGAGAAGGTCGTGGCTGGGCGGTTGTGGTGGAGAAGGAGCCACTGTGCAGATCAGATGCCACGGGACTGAGCTGTGGTGTGACACAGCTGTGGAAAAGGCAGATGGGGGCAGTGCTTTGGGGGGGATTTCCTGTTCTTTTGGTGAAGTGTTGATGTCATCGTGCGTGGCCTGTGTGGTGTTATCTGAGGTAGCATGTGTAATTCTGTAAGTTCCATTTGGGATAAATATGCTCAGTAAGGACAGAGAAAAGCCACTGGCAAAACTGAGTGTGCAGACTGTGAAAGTTTCAGTTTGCAAGCAGGAGAGTGTGTCCTGTCCCAGAGAGGTTACTTCAGGGAGAGAGAAAAACTTCAAAGTTTGGACTAGATGATCTTGGAGGTCTTTTCCAACCATAAAGAGTTTGTGATTCTGGTGGGAAAGAGCAGCATTGACACAAGAACAAATAGGTCTAAACTAATGACAGATAAATTCAGGCTGAAAATGGAGAGAGAAGTGATGAATGTGAAAAGGTGCAGGAAGGCCCTGGACAGATTCCTTACGAGTCATGTGTGCCAGGAGACCTGACTGCTTTGACCTGAGGAGTCTGTGAGAAGTGGCACCAACTCAGTGAGCCCAGGCAGCCCCAGGTCCTCATTCTGCTGTTGCTAGTTGGATATATCCCGTGTTGAGCCAAGCTTTGGTGCAAGATTTCCAGGCTCTTCCAAAATAACTGGGAGCTATTTGCTGTAGTAAATTGGTTGCCAGATACCAAACAGCGCTGCAGATGCTGCTCAGGACTCGGGTGTAGCTGGCAGTGGGATTTCTGTTGGCAGGGTTTGCAGTTCTCTCCTGCAGCAGGAAGGGAGCAGGTAAACGGGGCAGAGCCCTGCATTAACCCACATTGTCTCATCCACAGAGCCAGCCCAGCCTCACCGAGGAGAAGTCCAAGAAGCTCAAGAGGCGGCCGCAGATGAAGCGCAGGTCACAGGCGGAGGTGATGAAGGAGCGGGAGGATGAGTGTTTCAGCTGCGGGGACGGAGGGCAGCTGGTCTCTTGTAAGAAGTCAGGCTGCCCCAAGGTGTACCACGCCGACTGCCTCAACCTGACCAAGAGACCTGCAGGTCAGTGCTCTGCATGGCTGGGCTCTGCTTGGGTCACCGTGTTGGCTCTGGGTGTCCTGGGCACAGCTCATCACCTTGTACTCTATTCACAGCGTCTTAACATTTAGAGAAATCTTTCTCGCTTGAACAGAACTTGTTGCCCAAAAAACCCAGCCCTGATTTGCACCCACTGTGGCTGAAAAAAGGTGAACTAGTTGCTGAAGGGGGAGCTGCTCCTTGTCTAAGAGATGGTGCTTGTGAACTGACCCCATTCTTGGGCCCTGGCACAGCATAGCACAAACAATAGCTGAGGTATTGGTCATCATACTGGCTGTTTTCCCAAAGTTGAAGACAGTTGAGTGAGTTGAATGGTGAGGAGAAGCACTGCTGGAAAATAGGAGTCAGAAAAGAAGCTGTTAATATCTGGATAGCCATTAGTTCATACTTAATAGAACAGTACCAAAGCATATTCTGGTTTGTGGTGAAATGAGGGCAAAAATTTGAAATAAAAAAAAATACTTCAAAAGTACAGTCCAGCCTCCAGCCTGTTCCCCTGCTTTCCATTTGAAAAGTTTCTCCTAACAGCCTGACTTAAAAACACAAAGGATTGCCAGCTCTATGATACACATTTTTTTACATAGTGGGAGATGTTGTCTCAGTCCTTTTCTGGCTTATACAAACATAGCCTCAAGTTTTTATTCTTGATCTGCTCTGGACTGTGTCCCACTTGCCTACACATTTTTTAAAACTGGAAAGGAGTATTTTAACAGCATTGCAGCCGAGACCTTGCTTACTCTGACAGAAGAGAATAATTATATTTTGGTTTTTACCTAAAATTTTTCGGGAAATTATGTTTGACTTGTTTTGCAAAAATAACTTACATTTATGTGGTGTTGATGGTTTGCTTTATCATTCTTGAGTTTTCGTCTAGATCCCTTTCTCATATTTATTCCTTCCTGTCACAATCCTGTTTTGCACCTGTCTTTATTTAATTACGCCTTGTTGGTGCAAGAGCATCTGTCCAGTTTAAATTCTGAGCCTGTCCAACTGGATTTTTGCAGTCCCTCACAGCCTCAATGTTATCTACCTGTTTCTGTAAAAGTATTTGCTGTTCTGCTTTCAGAAATTTAAATTATTGTGCAGATTAAAATATACTCCCGAAGGATGTAATTTGAAATGCCTCTTCAGTTTGCCACAAAACCATTAATAACTGTTTTTTGGGAATGATTTTCAGTCAGTTGTAGCAATTTTACTCTTTTTATGATTTTCATAGCCTGCTCCTCAGAGTATCGTTCAGGACATGAAAGGTTCAGCACTTTCTACTTCAAATGTTCCCTCTGCCATGGGCTTTGTTGTCAAGTAATTGGAATTTCCTGCTTGTTTGCATGTTGCTAATTGTGTGATCTTACTTCCAAGAGCTCCAGGCTGTCCCTGGAGAGGGTGCTTATTCATTAGACCTTTTATCCTGTCAAAGACCATTAGAGTGTTTGATAGGATTTATCCTTCCTGCAACAAACTAACAGGTTTTGACTTACTTTTTTTCCATCTGTACAAATGACCTCTATAAGGATGGTCCCAGGGTCTTTCCAGTGGCCCAGTTTAGTGTTGAGTGTGGCTCTCTGGTTTGGTGCTGGTGCAGGGGGAGCAGTGGCAGCCTGTGCTGCAGCACCGTGAGCCAAGAGCAGGGGAGACCATGGGAAGTGTTAAACATCCTCACTTGGAAAAAAATGCTGAAAAATTGGAAAAGACACGGAAGAGCAGTGTGCATATTTTGAGACTGGAACAGAAGCCTTGGACTGGCTTCAAAGGAGGGGAAAAACTAACTTACGTGTTGTCATCAACCCCAGGGGAAAAGCAGCATGAGAGAGGGGAGTGGAGAGCTGCTGTTGCACAAGTGCAGGGAGCAATGCCACAGCTGCTCAGTGCTGTGCTGCAGGAACCAGCCCCTCTGGAAAAGAGCTGGGAGCCACAGCCACAGCTCTGTGGGTTTGGTTCAGGCAGGCTGGGAAGTGCTCTGGCCTGGCTGGTGTCCGTGGCTGCCCTCTGGCTCAGAGCTCTGTGCCAGGGCTGCTCTCCAAGGAGCTGCTCCCCACAGCAAGGCAGGGAGCAGGAGAGATGGGGGATGTGGGGTGCTGGGAGAGCACAGAGGCAGGGGGTGTATTTGGAAAGACATCCGTGCTCATACTGTAGTGTGAGGTCAGGAACTCGGCGTGTGCCTGGTTGTGTCCATGAACTGGTGGGAAGATTTTGGTAGAGCCAGTGACAGCCTTGGCTGAGGGAGCAGGAGGCTGAGCCAGTGAGGTCATCTCCAAGTGAGAAAAGCGGCAATCTCTGAACTGTAATGTTGTGTTTTTCCTGCTGGTGGTGTTGGTACTGATGGTCAATAGATTCACTGTGAAGATGGAGCTGCTGGGGGAGCAGCTTTGTTTGATCATGGCCATACATGGCCAGAGGTTAAGGATGTGCCTTCGGGTTCAGAGACAATAGAAACTTACCCGTTGTGATCACTGCTCTCTCACTTCTTCTTTCTGATAAACAGGAAGGGAGGTTCTTGACCCAGAATTAAAAGGTGATTAATCTGACACGTTTGCTTAAAAAGTCCTTTGGGTGTTGTGCACAGATAACCACTGCTGTTTTCTGTGAAAACCAGAGCCACGGAGATGTGCAAGCTGGGGGTGTCTGCTCCTCTGTTAGTTAGTGCTGTGCAGGAGCCAGATGGGCATTTGGTCTTAGCTGACATGGCTTGTGTTTGTCATGATTGTCATTGCCCTCGTTGCTTCTGAGAATGCAGGTTTGTGTTAACTGCCTGTCGAGCTAAGGCAGAAACTGAAGAGGCCATGTAGAATTGTATGTGGGTATTACAGGAGTGTTCCTACTTTCCCATGAACTCCCTCTGCAGCAGGCCTTTGTCTCTTGCCCTTGTACTACTCCTAAGGTGTGTCGTTTCTCCCATGTCTGTGCTGCAGGAAAGTGGGAGTGCCCGTGGCATCAGTGTGACATGTGTGGTAAGGAAGCAGCTTCATTCTGCGAGATGTGCCCCAGGTCCTTCTGCAAGCAGCACCGGGAAGGAATGCTCTTCATCTCCAAGCTGGATGGACGATTATGCTGTACAGAGCACGATCCCTGTGGGCCTCACCCTCTAGAGCCAGGAGAAATTCGTGAGTATGCGCCTCCCATAGAAGGCCTGACTAATGGCGAGGACGCCCAGCCACCAGAGCAGCTGCCTGCAGACACAGAGGCAGACACAGACCTGAGCGTTCAGCCCCTGGACAGCCTACCTCAGTCTGTGGCCCTCAGACTGCAGTCACCAGAAAAGCCCCCTGCTACCCTAGCGCTGAGGCTGCCTTCTTCAGACAAGCCCCCCACCACCCTTGCCCTGAGGTTGCAGCCATCAAACAAGCCCCCCACCACCCTGGCCCTCAGGCTGCCTTCACCAGACAAACCACCTGCTACCCTGGCTCTGAGACTGCCACCGTCAAATAAACCCCCTGCCACCTTGTCACTGAGGCTGAAGCCATCCAACAAACCCTCCACCACCCTCTCGCTGCGGCTTCAGCCTTCGGACAAACCTCCCACCACCCTGTCACTCCGCCTGCAGCCATCCGACAAGCCCCAGGCTGCCCTGTCCCTAAGGCTGCAGTCAGAGAAGCAGCCCATCATTGTAGCGCTGCGGCCTCAGCAGCCCGACAAACCTCCCAGCAACGCGGTGCTCTGGCCACTGGACGAGTCCTCCAGTGACGCCTCGCAGCCTCAGCTGCCGAGCAAATCTCCTCCGGGAACGCCACCATCCCCGTTGGATGAGTCGCTTGTTACTGCTGGTGACCTGCAGCTCCAGCTGTCAGACGAGACTCCTGATGCCCCCGAGGTTTTGGAGTTATCGGACAAGTCCCTCATTGACAGCAGGACCCAGCAGCCTGAGCTGCTGGATGAGTTCCCTGCAAAATGCCTCCATCCTCCACTGTCCGACAGACTCCTTGCCACGGTGGGGACGCTGCAGTCCCAGCCGGAGGATGAGCCTCCTGACGCCGATCGGCTCCAGCCACTGGACGACTCCTCTGCCCAGAGTCCGCAGCCGCAGGCTGTGGAAGAGGCTTCCAGCCCTGTGGTGCCGCAGGTCCCAGCGCTGGAGATGGCTTCCAGTCCTGAAGTGCTGTGGTCTGTTCCCGTTGAAAAAGACCCTGACTCCCCAGTCTCACGGATCCTGCCCTCGGAAAAGGCTCCTGGGTCAGCAGTACCACGATCCCTGCCTCTAGAAAAGGCTTCCTTCTCCGGGGCAGTGCGGGTCCCAGACACAGAGAAGTCTCCCAGCTCTGGGTCACCCCGTCCCCTGCCTCCAGAGAAGGCTGCTGGTTCGGGTATGCCACGGATCCTGCCCACAGAGAAGGCTCCCAGCTTAGGGTCGCCGTGGCCCCTGTCTCCGGAGAAGGCCCCTGGCTCCCGGTCACCGCACGTCCTGCCCATGGAGAAGGCTCTCAGCTCGGGGGCCCTGCGGATCCCGCTCACACAGAAGTCTCTCTCCCCCGGGGTGCTGCGACCCCTGCCTCCGGAGAAGGCTGCTGACTCTGGGGCCCTGCGGGTCCTGCCTTTGGAAAAGGCTCTCAGCTCTGGGATGTCTCGGCCTCAGCTCTTGGAGAGGCCTCTCGCTCTTACAGCCCCGTGGCCTCAGGCGTCGGATAAGCTGGCTGCTGCCGTGGCTCCTCGGCCTCAAGCCTCGGACAAGCCTCTGGCTGCATCAGCTCCGAGGCTGTTGCTGTCGGAGAAGGCACTGCGTCCCGTCGACCAGAACGCTCAGCCAAAGGAGAGAGGAGCCCCAGCCGTGGAGCTGAGTCCCCAGCAGAAAGAGCGGACCATGTTAGCTGGGGAGCAAATCTCTTGGTCTGCTGGGAAGGTGGTGACGCACGTTGGACAAGTACCTTGGCCTACGGAGAAACTACAGACGCACGAGCAAAGCCACTGGTCCGCCGCGAAAGCCCTGACGCCTGCGGAGCAGCCTTCCCGGACAGCAGAGAAACTACCAGAGCCAACCCTTCAGCCCAGCTGGGAAGTGGCCTCAGCCCCCACGGAGCAGACCCCGTGGACATCTGAGAGATTGCGTGCGTTCGAGCAGACCCCTCGGCCAGCCAGGGAAGCGCCGGTGCCCCCGGAGCAGGTGCAGTGGCTTGTCACGAACATTGAGACAATTGATCAGATTTCTTGGCTGAGTGGAAAAGCACAGACTCCTCGGGGGCAGGACCCTTTGCCTGAACAAAACACAGCGCTAGCCCGTAACCAGGATTCTGTCTGTCGTGAGTTGGCTGACTCAGAGCCAAAGTGAGGTTGGTGAATATGGGAGGCAGGTTTCAGTTGTTTAATGTTTAGGGAGGGGGAATCTTTGTTTTGTTTTTTTTTATTCACTTCCCTGAGCCCAGCCCCTAACCCATGCACATCCCATCCGTATTCTCTTGTGACATGAGCAAGGACATTCTCTTAAATCTGAGTCTGGCCCAGCCAAAGGGAGAGAGCATCCGTGACCTTTTCCTCTTCCTTTTACAAATGGTAAATCTGAAATAAAGAGTCCACTCTGGGTAAAAATCTCCAATTCCATTGAAATGGTCACATTACTGATCCAGTGTGTTCGTGCTCCAGGTTTGATTTGTAGGTGGGTTCCCAGGCACAGCCAGGGGCCTTGCTCTTGTTACTGCATTTTAAAGTGGATCAGTCAGGCTGCCCTGGCACTGGAGATGTTTCAGGGATCATGTGGTGAGCAGTCGTGTGTGTGTGTCCTTGCCAGACTCTAGAAGCAGGGAAGGGATTTTATGTCACCTGCCCAGGTCTCTGTCCCTGCAGGGCGTTGCTTTGCGAGGTTTGTCCATGTGTTCACTGGGACATGCTGTGTGTGTGGTTTGCTGAAGGGCAGGGATCGTCTCCAGTGAGATGGGAGAGGAGCTCCTGCACTCATTCAGTGCAGTTTTCTCCAGCAGTAGGCAGTATCCATTCAGGCTCCTTTTCTACAGAGCTGCGACTGGCCAGGCCCAAGAAGCGGGAAATCTGGAGGAAGTCAGGGAAAAGAGAGATCTTGGAAGAAGTCATCTGGCAGTTTTTTTCATTCTTGTGTCTTAATCCTTTAGCACAGGACACGCGGAGTATTTCCCTGCGCTTGACAGCGTAATGACCCATAAAGCAGCAATAGTGGAGCGGAGCAGAGTGGGTTCCTGGAGGTGCTGAGCACTGCCCTGCCAGGGGGACAGTGCTCCCTTTCAAATTTCCATCCAGTCTCTTCTAGACCTCTGTTGTCAGCGTGAGCCAGCGGACTGAGCAGTCCTTTCTCCCTTTGCCTCAGGCACGTTCAGAACGTGTTCCCATCACACCTGGTGTTGCCAGCAGCTAGCCAAGCCTGTCCCACTCACTGCACAGCGCAGAGGCAAGGGTGCCGTAGCTGGATCGGGACCCATCTCAACACCTTCCCCTTGTATAGCTTCTGGCTTAACTCTTCTACAACCAAAGGAGACTTGAATTAACTGGACTGTGTTGGTGTGCATGTGTGTGCGCGCGCGTGTGCGTCCATCCAACTGAATTGTAGTTCTCACACTGGAACACGGTGGGCTCCAGCAGCTGGCTGGCTTTCTTTTTTCCTCTTCTCCCTTTTACAGTGAAGGTGATGTTTAGTACCTGGTGGTCATCGGGCTGGTGTCCAGACTAGGCCTATTGAAAGCCGTTCACTCAAGCGTTGAGGCAGAAGTTGGCTTGGCTGTGGTGCTCGTGGGGCTGGCAGGAGGACAGACCTCCTCAGGTGGCACTGCCTGGCCTGGATAGGGTTGGTGTCCTGCCGAGGAAACGCTGCTGACCAGCTTTTTCCCACTCTCACAACACATTACCTCTGTGGTTTGCCTGAGCTCCACCGATCTGGGGCCGCAGCCTCGGATCTCCGTGCCGCCGCCAGACCCTTGCACAGCTCCAGTGTGTGTATCCTTCTCCTTCCAGGCAGATCCGCGGACCCCTCCCCAGGAAGGGAGAGTTCAGCTGCATGCTGGCCCTCTTCCTCCGACATGGGAGCAGGTCCTTGTTCTCGCCTGGCTTGCAAGTGCCTGCTGCTCCCAGAGCAGACAGTCATGAGCTTTGCAGTTTCCTATGAAGGGAGGCAGACACCTGTACCAAGACAAATCCCGATCCGTTCTCCTTTCCTGATGTGTGCACCCTGAGACAACGTCCCTGCTGTAAAGGCTGGGTGTGCTGGGCACAAGGGGACATTGCCAGTGCTGTGGTGCGTCTCTTCTCTAGTCCGAATCATTTCAGATCCTTTGTAGAATAGCTCACGACTTGGAAAAGCTTTATGGCTTATGGAAACTTACTTGTTTAATGTTGTTTTTTCCGGGAAGACTGGCGGGTCAGTTCCTGCTTGCTGCTGAAACTGGGGAAATGCAAGCAGCTTGCGTTTCTGCGTGACTCCTCCACAAAGGGAATCGGGACAACTCAGATTAATTGAGAGAGAAGATTACCTTAAGGGCATTCATTAACGTTTTTAAACAAAAATTAAAAAAAA
>VXBT01007381.1:372499-408195 GCA_013400235.1 Oriolus oriolus | reverse complement strand
CCCGCCCCGACCCCCGACTCGGAGCATCCCTGCGGATGGGGCTCGGAGCGTTCCCACAGCGCCCCGCGGGAGGGCCGAGCCCTGCCACAGCCCTGCCACTGGGCGATGGCAGGTGGCTCCAGCATCCTCATTGAGCGCGCCTCTGGCTGCCTGACATCCCTGCTGGACACACCTGGCTGCCGCCACCTGCTCCGGGTTGTGGGCAGGAGCCGGGGGTGGGCGCCGGGTGTGGATGTGCTGGGTGGATTGCGGACAGCCGTGGTGTCACCAGCCGTGGTGTCACCCGCCGTGGTGGCTGTGTCAGCTGGGACACGGGGTGGCCTGGCTGCCCCCTTCCTCGCCGTGGGTGGGCAGAGGGGCTGTGCTCCCACTCTGCTCTCCTTGGCCTCTGACCTTTGCTTCACCTTGAGCCTGCAGACGCCATCTGTTTGGCAGCAGCGGTTCAATGCACGGCTCATTGTGGCAGGGCCCCGCTGCGCCGGCAGACAATGGGGGCCCCCTCGCCCGCGCCACGCCGGGCTCGTCACGGCTGTCAGGGCTCCAACGAGCCCGAGGGATGCAGCCCAGCTCCTGCAGGGAAGCCCCAACCTGGCTGTGCCTGTGCGGGGAGAGCTTGAAGCAGCACGGGGGGCTGCACCCCACCCTGGCGCATCAGCGCCACTGGCTGTGCAGAACAAAGAGGCGGGAGAGAGGGCTTGGGGCTCTTGGGTGACACAGTGGGGGCATCTGTGATGGGTGAGGAGGGAGAGCTGAGGCTGCCAGACCCACCCTTAATATCCCTCTGTGGGATTTCTGTGGGTCTTGCTTTGCCATGCAAGTTCTCTCAGTCTCACGGTACCAGAGGTGATGGTGGGAGTTGCTGGTGGCTTCCCAGCCTTGCTTGGTGGCAGGGCTGTGATCTTCCCAGAAGTCCAAAACACTCCCAGCTGGCACATGGCAGGTTGGCAGCAGCTGGGCAGCCTGAGGCTGCTCTGCTTCAGTGGGAGAAGGTGCAGTGCCACGTGTAGCCTACAAGAGTTTCCCTGGTTTGGTGTCAGCGTCCTGAGGTCTCGCTCACTGCCTCATCTGCCCCACATCTGCGCCGGATCACACCTGAGTGACTCACAGGCGGTGTGTCCTTCCTCAGGTGCTGCCCACCGCCAACCAGTCTGTGCAGACGTGCTGCCTGCTCTGTCACCGGGAGCGCAAGGACTGGGGAGGGCCGTCCCACAATGGGCTGGTTTCCCCGGGCGAGAGGCTGCCACCGGACTTCGTGCCAACGCTTGTGCAGAACCTCCTGGGAGAAATGCCACTGTGGATCTGCCAGAGCTGCCGGAAGAGCGTGGAGGAGGAAGAGCGACGGGCGGTGCAGGAGCAGGCCCTGGCGGTACGCGGTTTGAAAGCCAGGGCTGTAGCTGGGGGAACGTGGCACTGACCACCCCGTGGCACTGATTGGGTCTGTGGGTCCCATCCTCACTCTGAGCTGAGTGTCCCAGACATCCCAGCCTTCACTTCCCTGCCCAGGGCTGCCTCTGGCTCAGCAGGAACAGGCTCTGTTGGGGCGGTGTGTAGTGCTGTGGAGGCTCATCCAGCAGCTTGCCATGGCTTGGAGCTGCCAGGCTGGCAAGGCTGACAGTGCCTCAGCTTTCCTGCCAGCCCCACTCCAATGTGCGTTGTGCCGCGTCCCCCAGCCCCAGGGCTGCTCCCTTCGTGACGCAGAGAGAGGCAGCGGCTGCCAGGGCAAGTGCCTGCCTGTGCGTGGAGCTCGGGTAGAGGAGCTGCCTCCTGCCTGGCTTTAACCCTGCCCTGGTGTGAGTGGGACCAGCACAGGCGTGTGGCCCTTGGCATGGCCCGGCCTCTGTGAGCCAGGCTGTGTTGGTGTTGGATGGAGGGAGTGTTTGTCACTCCCAAGACAGTGACAGAAGTGGTTCTCATGAGCTGAGCCCCTGCTGCAGTGGAGGGAGTTTTGGTGCTGACACCCTGGGGCCAAGGGTGTCCTCTCAGCCACTTCACTCTGTGTTTCCTTTGATAGGTCTCGCTATCCCACACATCCTGCAAGTCGCAGTCTTGTGGGGGTGGCTCACACTCCTCTTCCTCCTCCTCCTCGTCTTCTTCCTCCTCGTGCCACGGGAACTCAGGGGACTGGGACCCCAGCTCGTTTTTGTCTGCTCACAAGCTCTCGGGCCTCTGGAACTCGCAGCACACCAACGGGACCACACAAGGCAGCCCCCTTGGAACCCCCCCAGCTGCACTAGGTGAGTTGAAGCCGGCTGTGGGGTTGAGCAGAGCTTTCTGCCCAGTTCTCGGCTTAGGTGGTTCCCTTGTGGGCAAGGGTGGGTGGGCTGAGCCTCTGAATCTCAGTACCAGCAGCATATTGGGCCCGTCTGAAAAAGGCAGATGGTGCTGGGATTCAGCCCCAGCTCCGCTTTCCTTCCAGGCGACAAGCACCCCGGCCTTGCTCTGTCTCCGGAGTGTGCCAGCCAGGTGTCAGCCATGGCGCCGGGGCTGAAGGCCTGTCCCTACAGCCACGCGGCCTCTGCCACCTCCAGCAACGCCACCCCGGGCTCGGCTCTGCCTACCTCACTTGACTTCTGCAAGACGCTGCCGAAGCAGTTCAAAAGCTTGTGCCGGAGGGCCACTCCGCCAGGTGCGTGCCCAGGGACAGCACCAGCCACAGCCTCCTGGCCTGCTGCTCCACAGCTTTTCCCCTTGCCTTGCTCTCCATGGGGCAGGGCTGGATCCTGTGGGGGAGGCACACTGATCCCAGGGCCCTGTGTGAGCAGGAATGGCTTCTATCCCAAGCACTCTGACTTCTGGGAGGAGAAACAGCTTGTGCAAAGGTGGTGGGTGGCTCTGAGCATGGCCCTGGTCCATGCAGCACAGCCAGTGTCTGACTGTCTCTGTTCTTGCCCCTCTGCAGGTGAGACCTTCCACTCCTCAGAGCATCATCAGCACTCCGACCTCACTGCTCCTCCCAACAGTCCCACCGGCCTCCCCTCCCAGCCACCGGCGCTGATCCCGTCCAAGCAGACACCTCCCCATCCGGGGCCCTTCGGCTCCCCACCGCACATCCCGCTGGGCACCTCCTCGCAGGCCGCGCTCTTCCCTGCTCCCAGCGCGCAGGCGGCGGCCCCAAAGCCGGTGTCCGAGTCCCCTCCGGCCGGCGCGGCCTCGCACAGCCCAGGGCCGTGCAAGAGCCCTCACTTGCCCCCTGCCAACGTGCCGCTGCTGAAGATGCCGCCGCCGCTGTCGGGCTGTGCTCATCCCTGCAACGGGCACTGCAGCACTTCACTCATCCCTCCTCCCGCCTCCCACCAGCTGCCCAGCACCAACAGGTGAGTTGAGGAGCCCTGCCTACTTCCAGCCTCTCCTTGCAGGGCCACGTGCCTTTTCTCCCATCCCTGCCCATGGATGCACTTTTTCCTGTGGAGGGACTGGCCGCCCTGGCATGATGGTGCAGGAAGCTGCTGGTTTTGTGGGCCAGTTCCACTGCTGCAGACCGCTGGTCTCCGAGGGTTAAGCTCTTTCTCTCCCAACATGTGTTCTCCCTGAGGTTGTCCTTTGGTTCTGTGGTGCAGAAGAGGCTGTGCTTGCTCCTTCTCCAGCTAAAAGACCCAAAGGAACACCCTGGTCAACCTGCTGTTGGCCAACAGGACCTCTGTCAGTGAGATCTGTCAGGCAGCTGTGGCACTGAGCGAAGGTCCTCGAGAAGATGAAGCCTGTGGACTTGTTCTGGTCACCTGCTCCCCTGTCCCTCTCTGGGCTGCCCGTGCCCTGGAAGAGAGCACACTGGTTCCTCTCTGCTAATTAGCTCTCCCTGTGGAGAGCCAGTCGGGTCCCGAGCTGGATCTTGAGGAATGACGCTGTGGGCTGTGCCCAGGCCTCCCTGTCTCCGAGCTGGGTAGCCTGTGCCCGTGTGAGCTGGGCCTGCCTGCACGTGGGGATGTCTGGCAGCTGCACACAGTCCCAGCGTTCCTCACCTGTGCTACCTGCCACCCCCAGTGAGTACCACGCCCTGCCCTGCTCCCAGCCCAGGGCCTGGCTGGATGCTGCTCGCTGGGGCTCTGCTGCACCAGCCTCCGGCTGGCCAGAGGCTCTGAGGGCTGGGAGCAGACAGTTGTCTGCTGCCATGGGCTCCTCGGGCATCTTCCCCAGAGGAGGAGAATGCAGGGGAGGGGGTTTGTCCTGCAAATCCTTCTGCTTGGGCACAAGCTTCCCCAGGGGGGCTGTTCCTACATACATAGCATGGGGCAATTTTGAGATCCCCTGGCACCTGCTCACCTCTCGCCCTTCTCCCCGTCTCCTCAGGGACCCCTCTTGCAAAGGGCACAAATTCCCAAACGGTACCAGCTGCCACCCGCCGCAGCCCTGCGAGGCAGACGAGGGACTCGGGGAGGACGAGGACAGCAGCTCAGAGCGCAGTTCCTGCACCTCCTCCTCCACCAACCAGAAAGACGGGAAGTTCTGCGACTGCTGCTACTGTGAGTTCTTCGGCCACAACGCGGTGAGTGAGGGGCTGGTCTGCAGCCACCCCTGGTCCTCGTGCTGCGCGGGGAGACATCACTCGGTCCCTATGCCCAGAGTGCGGAGGTGGGCAGGCCTGGCCACGGCTGTTTCCTGCAGGCATGCACATCCCCCGCTTCCTTTCTACCCTGCTTCATCAGCCTGCTGGTCCCTTGCTCCCGACTCGCAGCCGCCTGCCCAGCCCCGGGGCTTGGAGCAGCCGGCCAAGCCCTGTGGCTTCACGGTGGAAGAACTCAGTAGGGCTGTGCTGACTTGTCTTCCTGAGACTGCGGGGAAGGGAGTGGCTGAAAGGTCTCAGGGGGCTGTTGGGGGAGCCGGGGCTGCCTGCCCCTCATGCTGGCTGGTGCCTGGCTGACAGCACTCACCTTCCTCAGCCCCCGGCCGCTCCCACAAGCCGCAACTACGCTGAGATCCGAGAGAAGTTGCGTTCTCGCCTCACCAAGAGGAAGGAGGAGCTGCCGCAGAAACTAGGGCACAACAGCAGCTCAGGGGAGCCCGCTGTGGACCACCGCAATGTGGACGAGCTGCTGGACTACATCAACAGCACAGAGCCCAAGCCCTTGAACAGTGCCAAGGCGGCCAAGCGGGCACGGCACAAGCAGAAGAAGAAGGTGAGGCTGGGCAGGGGCTGGGGTGTGGGAGGAAAGCAGGGCAGGGTTGTGCTGCTGGCAGGGCTTTTCCTTCTCTCTGTTGCATCCATTTGGATTCTTGAATTCTTGTGTTCCTCTCGCCCAAGGTGGCAGCAGTGCCTGGCCCTGTGTAGGACTCCCCCTGCCTCTGTTCTGGCAGAGGGGGGCCCAGCCCTGCTGGGTGCTTTGGGCTGCACTGTCCTGTCTGCTCCATGCCACTTCTCTTAACACCATGCATCTCTGGTAGGGAGAGGCGGTGCCATGATGGCTCTTTCTGGTGCCTGGTGCCCAGAGCAGTGTCAGGTGTGCAGTGTCCAGCTGTTGCAGTGCCCATGAGGGACATGTGACAGTTTAGGGGCTGTGGAAGACGTGGGGTGGCTGTGCTGAGCAGCTGCCCTTGGGTTTGCTGTCAGGCAGAGCTGGAGCAAAGCTCCGTGTCCTGCACTCGTGCTTCTGTGGCCCATCCCAGATGATCCTCATGGCACCTGTGTTGCAGGAGAAGGAGAAAGCCCAGCTGGAGGCGGAGGCCCAGAAGCGGGCAGAGCGTGCCCCTGCAGCCAGCCAGGCCAGGGAGCCAGCTGAGGAGAAGCTGCTGGAGTGGCCGGAGTTGGAGCTGGAGCGGGTGAACAGCTTCCTCAGCAGCCGGCTGCAGGAGATCAAGAACACCATCAAGGACTCCATCCGGGCCAGTTTCAGTGTCTACGACCTCAACCTGGATGTCAATGACTTCCCCAAGAAGGCAGCTGTCCTGGAGCAGAAGAACCTGCTCTCCAACCTCAACGGGTCCTCTGACCTGCAGGACATAGACCTGGCGCTGGCCCCGCTCAGTCTGGGCCCTGCCAAGAGCCACACGCTGCTGCGGGGCGAACTGGGCCCCCGATGGGGCGAGGGGCCCGGGGAGCCCCCACCAGCCCCGCCAGCCGAGAACGGCGTGGTGAAACGCCTCAGCGCCGTGCCCAGCCTGTCCCGCATGATCTGGGTGCAGTCCAAGGCTGCGGACTCTGCTGCGGACGGCAGTGGGCTGAGCCCGGAGCCCAAGGAGGGACCGCAGCCCAAGGGGCCGGAGCCGCCGGAGTTGCTGCCTGCGGGGAGCCGGCAGCGGAAGAACAAGCGGCAGAACGGGCAGGCGAGGAAAGGAGAGGGCAGCACGGCCGTGCCCGGCGGCCAGGCCCGGCTGGAGAGCCCTGGTGTGAAGGGGCAGGTGCTGGGAACCAAGCACCCTTCCAAGGCCAGTGCCCCGGAGCCACAGCGGGCCGGTGGCTGTGCCGAGCCCGGGGAGAGCGGCAAGGGGCAGCCTTGGGGCTGCAGCAGCACTGCCAGGGCGGAGAAGGAGAGAAACAGTGAGTGGAAAGGCCGGAGGGGAGAGGGCAAAGCGGAGCTGCCGGAGCTGGTGCAGCAGCAGCCACCTGCCCTGGCCACTCACCTTGCCCGGGGGTGCTCCCCACAGCCCAAGGGCAAGAGCAGGAAGAGCCGAAACAAGGTGGAGAAATCCAATACCTCGATTGGTGAGTGCTGGGAGCGTCACTCTGCGCTGCCATCCTCGCGGTGGCCCCTTGCCCAGCTGGCAGCCTCCTGCCCGCCCTGCAGCGCTGACCCTCTGCTCTGCTTCCCCAGATGATGTGTTCCTGCCCAAGGACCTGGACGGGGCAGAGATGGACGAGACTGACAGAGAAGTGGAGTATTTCAAGAGGTGACAGGGGGAACCCTGGGGGGCTGAGCTCTGCCAATGGGGCTGGAGGCATGAAGGGGCTGGGAGCTGACTGGGCCTGGAGTCACAGAGGGGTTGGGGGTCCCATGGGGCTGGGGGCTGACCGGGGCTGTCCTCTCCCTGTCAGGTTCTGCCTGGACTCGGCCAAGCAGACGCGGCAGAAGGTGGCCGTGAACTGGACCAACTTCACCCTGAAGAAAACCACTTCCAGCGCAGCCCAGTGAGGTGCGGAGGGGCCACCCCCACCCACCCACGGCCGCTCGCCTCTCCTCACTGTGCCCCCCGCCTCACCTCGGTGGGGTCCCCTCTCCTTCGCAGGGGGCCCCGGTGCTCTCCTGCCCCGCGGGGACCCCCGTGGCTCCCTCCATCCTCCTGCCCCTCCCCGCGGGGTGATCCCGGCCGTCCCGTCCCCCTCTCCGCGGGCACGCGGCTCCCCGTGCCGCGGGGAAGGACCGTGCTGGACCCAATAAAGAACTTTTTAATTTTTTATTTTATTTAAACCCCGCTGTCTGCTGCTTTCTGCCGCGCCGGGGAGGTTGGGGAACGGGAGGCGGGGGGGAAATGTAGAACGCGTTCTGCGGAAGTTTGGCCGCCGCGGGGACCCGTCGGGCCGAGTCGCAGCTGCCGCCCAGTGGCGCGTTTTGCGTGTTGCTAGGCGATGCCGCCGTGCGTGGTGACGTCACTTCCTATATCACTTCCGGGTAGGAGCCATGGAGGCCGTGGCGGAGCGGAAGGTGGGAGCGGGCCCGGCCCCCGGTACCGTCCGCCCTGCGCTCCCGGTGCCGCCCCAGGCTCCCCTCACTGCGTGTCTCCCCACAGAGGCAGCGCGAGGAGCCGGTGGACACATCCGACCTGTCCGGAGAGGATGATGACGACTACGTGCCCTACGTGCCCGTCAAGCAGCGCAAGCAGCAGATGGTAATGGGGTAACGGGGCTGCACGGGGAGGGCTCCGAGCGGCCCGGCCGCCGCGAGGCCGCTCACTCCGTCTCGACCCGCGTCCTTCCAGCTGCAGAAGCTGCTGCAGATGCGGCGGAAGGTGGTGTCGGAGGAGGAGCAGCGGGACAGCGGGAGCGAGCAGCGCGGGGACGAGGATGACATCCCGCTGGGGCCCCAGTCCAATATCAGTCTGCTGGACCAGCACCAGCACCTCAAAGAGAAGGCGGAAGGTAAGGGAGGAGCTGGTGGGGGGATTGGGTGGCTTTCAGGCCACAACAAACCCCCTCACTGTTTCTTCTTGGTTCTCCCAGCTCGGAAGGAGTCAGCCAAGGAGAAGCAGCTGAAAGAAGAAGAGAAGATCCTGGAGAGTGTGGCAGAGGGCCGAGGTGAGTGAGAGGTCTGTGTCTCAGATCTGTCTCCAGAGCTCCCAGGGCAGCAGGAGAGCTGTTCCTCGGGAATGCTCATACTCAGGGGTGGGACTGGAGGTGGCAATGGGTCCCCTCAGTTGGCACTGCCTGGCTTAGCTGGGACATGTCTGTGACAGGGCTCTGGGCACAGCAGCACTTGGTGTTGTGGTGCCAGAAGGGCTGTCAGTGCTGCTGCTTCTCCTCTTCTGTCTCTGGACATGATCTGCCAAACTGTTTGCCCAAGTAGCTCTCACTGAGGTTGATGTGGATGTGGAGAGTTTGCTCTGACTCATCATCTTTGTTCCTGCAGCTCTGATGTCAGTGAAGGAGATGGCCAAGGGCATCACCTATGACGACCCGATCAAAACCAGGTAAGTTCCACTGCACAGCTCAGAAGCTGTCCTTCTGAAAACAGCACTTTGTCGTGGCTGAAGAGAGCTAGAAGCCACAGAGTCTTGCAGGAGCAGTGTGGCTCTGCAGCCTCTTGCCTGAGTGACTGTCTTTGTGTCATTATGTGTAAAATCAAAGGATGTTGAGTCACCTTGGATGTTGTTTTATATACAGTAAGGCTTCATAAAGCACATTTATGTTAAACTAGAAGGGCTGAGGGTGGATCTTCAGGTCTGGGAGGTCACTAAGCCAGAGGAAGAGACTGGAGGAATCTTTGGAGCCAGTGCTGCTCGAGGCAGCATTGTCAAGGGGGTGATTGATCAAAGGTCGGACTCAGTGATCTCAGAGGTCTTTTCCGACTTCAGTGATTCTGAGGCAGTGTCAGAGAGATGACTGAGATGTGTCCAAATGTTTTTGGCATTTTCCATCCACCACCCATAGGCTATTCTCAGCTGTTAGCTTAGCACCTTTCACTGAGATTTTGGGGAAGGGTTTAATGCACAGAACTGGCTCAGATCTTCTATGCTTACTCCACAGAGCTCTTTGGAGTTTTACCTGGGGGAATATTGGAGCCTAACAGGGAGTTAGGAATTCAATCCCCTTGAATTCCTCCATGGGAGCTGCTGGTTCTGGAGCCCTGGCCTCATTCTGCACCATGACCTGTTTCTGTTGCTTTCACAGCTGGAGAGCCCCTCGCTACATTCTGGGCATGTCGGAGGCACGGCACGACCGCGTGCGCAAGAAATACCACATCCTGGTGGAGGGGGAGGGCATCCCTCCCCCCATCAAGAGCTTCAAAGAGATGAAGTTCCCAGCAGGTAGGCCAGGAGAGGAGCCTGGAAGGGATCCCACCTTTTTCCTGGCTGTTGGCCTGAGAGGTGTTTGTCACTGGTGGGAGAGCTGCTGCTGGGACCTGAGTGGGAGAAGAGAGGGAATAGTTCAGGTCATGAACATGCGTTGTCCTTTGTTCTCTGACAGCTATCCTGAGAGGCCTGAAGAAAAAAGGAATTCAGCAGCCAACACCCATACAGATCCAAGGCATCCCCACAATGTGAGTGCTCTGTCCCCATCCCAGAGTGCAGAGCAGTTGCTCCCACAGCCCACTCAGCGGTGTGGACCAGGCGCTCTTCTCTAGTGACAGATGCACCCTGTCACCTTGCTCAGCCCTGGAGGTTTGAGCTGTTCCATGACGGCCCCATTTCCCTGGCAGCCTCTCAGGAAGGGACATGATTGGCATTGCATTCACTGGCTCTGGGAAGACCTTGGTGTTCACCCTCCCGGTGATCATGTTCTGCCTGGAGCAGGAGAAGAGGCTGCCGTTCTCCAAGCGAGAAGGACCCTATGGACTCATCATCTGTCCCTCGGTGAGTGTGGGTCGGGAGGAGGCTGTGATTCACTTGCAGTGGCAATCCTGAATTCTGCCTGCACAGAGATGGGGGAATGAGCTGGTTTTGTCTCCTCAGCGGGAGCTGGCCCGGCAGACCCACGGCATCCTGGAGTACTACTGTCGTCTGCTGCAGGAGGACGGGCTGCCCCCGCTGCGCTGCGCGCTCTGCATCGGGGGCATGTCTGTCAAGGAGCAGATGGAGACCATCAAACAGTAAGACCTGGGGGAGTCCAATGGGGTTTGAGCTGCTCTGTTTTCTGGTAGGGGGCTAAGGGGTGGCACCATGGCTTCAGGACAGCGTCAGGGTGAGAGCGAGGTGCCAGGGAGGTGCCCTTCATGGGGCAGGAATCCCAAGGGCCTGACTGCGGCCTCCTCTCACCCCACAGTGGGGTACACATGATGGTGGCAACCCCTGGGCGCCTGATGGACCTGCTGCAGAAGAAGATGGTGAGCCTGGACATCTGCCGGTACCTGGCCTTGGATGAGGCTGACAGGATGATCGATATGGGCTTCGAGGGGGACATCCGTACCATCTTCTCCTACTTCAAGGTACCGAACTGCCACGATAGGAGCACCCTGAAGCTCAATCCTGCACATGCCAGGTTGGGTGACTGCTAAAGGCTTCTTCCCTGTGCAGGGCCAGCGGCAAACCCTCCTCTTCAGTGCCACAATGCCCAAGAAGATCCAGAACTTTGCCAAGAGTGCCCTGGTGAAGCCCATCACCATTAACGTTGGGCGAGCGGGTGCTGCCAGCTTGGATGTTGTGCAGGTGAAGTGTTAGGGTGCTCCCTTGTGCCTGTGTGGGAGGCCAGACACTTAGTACCTCTCTCTGCCAGGGAGCTGGGGTTCATGGTATCCCCAGCTGGCTAAGGGATACCAAACAGCTGCCTGACCCACCCCTCTGCTTGTTCCTAGGAGGTGGAGTATGTCAAAGAGGAGGCCAAGATGGTGTACCTGCTGGAGTGCCTGCAGAAGACCCCTCCACCCGTGAGTGTGCTGGGGACAATGTGGTCACACTGGGGCATGGGGGGAGCTGGCAGGGGGGGACTCCCTGTGTGGGGTGGGCACGTGGCTGAGCCATGCTCTGTGTATGAGCAGGTCCTGGGACCAGCAGTGCTGTGTGCTCTGCTCAGCAAGAGGGAATGAGCTTCCCCAGGGGGCTGTGCTGGTGCCGGCAGTGCCAGCCTGCAGGAAGGGCTCTGATACGATGCCTGTGCTGCTGCAGGTGCTGATCTTCGCAGAGAAGAAAGCAGATGTCGATGCGATCCACGAGTACCTGCTGCTCAAGGGTGTGGAAGCTGTGGCCATCCATGGAGGGAAAGGTCAGTGAGGGTCCCAGGGATGCCTGGGCTGTGGTGTGACCCCAGGAATGTTTGTGGCCACTGAAGATGCCAGCCTGGAGCAGTTGTTGATGGTGTGAGGAAGGGCTGTGACAGTGTCGGGAGGGAGCTCCACGTTGTACATAGCAGGCATAAACACAGCACAGGTCCCTGGGGATGTAGATGGGATGTAGAGGCCCCTCTGCTCCTTCACTGGGAGAAAGGCTGCCTGAGGAAGCGGTGTGTGACTCTCAGGCCATAGTGGTTGCTGCAGTAGGTAGGGCTGGGAGCTCTGCCCTCTCTGATCTTCTTTGCTGGGCCTTTGCAGATCAGGAAGAACGGACAAAAGCCATTGAGGCCTTCCGGGATGGGAAGAAGGATGTCCTGGTTGCCACTGATGTTGCTTCCAAGGGTCTGGACTTCCCAGCCATCCAGCACGTCATCAACTACGACATGCCAGAGGAGATTGAGAACTATGGTAGGCACTGGGCCTTGTGGGAGGGGGCTAGAGGCCAGCAGGGCTCTGTGCTTGTCTCTGCAGTGTCTCGTGGCAGGGATGGTCTGTCACACTGCGCTCACCCAGGGCTGATCCTGTCCCTGTCTCCACAGTTCATCGCATCGGGCGTACAGGCCGTTCGGGCAACACCGGCATTGCCACCACCTTCATCAACAAGGCCTGTGGTGAGGAGCAGCACGGGGCTGGGGGCCAGAGGAGGCAGCTGGGCAGTGGCAGGAGGTGTTCTGAGCAAGCAGGGTGGCTGGTGGAGGGGAGATGGTGGTGCTGGGCTTTGCCTGACCTATGTCTCTGCCCCTAGATGAGTCGGTGCTGATGGACCTGAAGGCTCTGCTCCTGGAGGCGAAGCAGAAGGTGCCACCTGTGCTCCAGGTGCTGCACTGTGGGGATGAGACCATGCTGGACATCAGAGGTGAGAGAGCCCAGGCTGACACAGGGACCCCCATGGGGCTGCTGCAAAACCTGGGCTCCAGACAGGACTCCAGCTCCCAGTGCAGCAGCACTGGGGAGACACTGGTGCAGGGTGGGGGCTGCTGTCCTGGCATGGCACTGTGCTGTCTCAGCCCTGACCATGTCTCTCCCATTGCAGGCGAGCGGGGCTGTGCCTTCTGTGGCGGCCTGGGCCATCGCATCACCGGCTGCCCCAAGCTGGAGGCCATGCAGACCAAGCAAGTCAGCAACATCGGCCGCAAGGACTACCTGGCCCACAGCTCTATGGACTTCTAGCCTGGAGAGTGTGCTGCCCCACGCTCTCCCTGGATGGGCCTGGGTTCACTTTCAGCCCAAGGGCCTGTCTTGCACTGCTGTGGCCCCTTTTCCAGACTTTTAGTCACTGGGACTGTTGCCAGCTCAGCCTGATGAAGCTCCTGCCCCGGAAGGAAATGTATGGAACGGTGCTGCAACAGCCTGTTACATCAGTGGTGTGTTGGGCAAGCAGGTAGCGGTGCCTCAGGGCAAGAGAAAGCCCCAGGTGGGGCGACTGGTCTGGCCAGCTGCCTGCTGCCCCTGCCAGCCCCCTGCAGTGGTGAGGTCAGGGTCTTGTGTTGCTCTTCACAAATCCACGCAGTTTCTATGGGTCCATCTCCCTCACCTGGATCTGTGCATCCTCACTAGGTGGCTGTTCCCGTCTCCCCAGACATGCTGGGATGCAGCCAGGGTGAGGTGGAGCATGCCATGCTCATGTCAGGTGCTCCCCGAGGTGCTTCCTGTGCTCTGCCCCCGCGTTCTGCCCCACTGCCCTGCTGCGAGGGGGAGGGCGGGCACATGGACACCTCCTGTGGCCCTGCCTCTGTCCCCCATCCCACACCCCAAAAAGGGGAAGTCTCTCTGAGAAGGAAGTCTGCCCCATGCCTTTCCTTCGGCTGCAGCAGTCACATTTTCTGCGCTGCGGGTAGCCCAAGTCCCTGATCCTTGCGCTGGCTGCCAGGGTGAACTGGGCCCATGGAGAGACCAGTGAAGGATGGGATCCTCTATGTGCAGCACTCCAAATTTGGAAAGGTAAAGGGTGGATTTGGGGCTGGTAGAGGGCTTGCCCTGATTTGTCATGATGCCGGGCCTGGGGCTGGGCCCTCAGCAGCCTGGGAAGGGGGGACTGGAGACAGACCCCTTGGAGTTGCTGTGGGGGAGCCCTGGGCTCAGCAGACCCACAAGTGGGGCTCTCCCTGCGGCTGAGGGGACTCATCCATGCGGGCACCCACTCTGGCTCGCCCCCGTGTGGGGTCCTTCTTGCTCGATCGCCGCGTGAGTCGCAATGGAAGAATAAACGTGTTAACGTGGCGCAGCTCCAGTGTGTGTGTGTGGGAGCGGGGCCCTGGGGCAGCACGTGGGCCGTGTCCCTGTGCCCTCCATCAGCCTGGTCCTGGGGGGGGGCAGCGCCATCTGTGCGACACCCTCATGGCTTGGGCTGCTCCTCTGTGCCCTTGGAGGGGGCACTGGGTGTCACAGCCCTCAGGGCAGGGTATGGGTGACATGGTGAGAGTACCCAGGGCTGGGCCAGCTCCAGGGAGCTGTCTGGTGTCGGCAAAGTCGGCCCTGCTGGCACACTGGTCATGCCGTGGCAGGGTGGCCGTGTCCTGTGGGGGTCTCGGTGGATGTGTGGGGCTGCGATCACACTCTGACCTCCCTGCCGAACAAGAACCAAGCCCTGAAAGCGCAGCGGGCAGCCCTATGTGTGAGGAGCCGGTGCCCTGCCGTGGGGGAGGCAGGTGGGCTGGGGGTGGTGGGTATTTTGGGTCCTTGGTTGCATCTGGTTCCTGCAGGGTGGAGGCTCTGCTGCACTTTTGAGGTACATCGTGGCACGCGCCCCCGCCATCCCATGACAGACTGGGAAGGTGCTGGTGCTGCAGAAGCTCCCCTGGGAGGAAGTGGGCTCCTCAGCAGATGTGAGGCTGCCAGCAGGAGCCTCAGCAGCTCAAAATGGCTTTAATTTGCATCAGGGTCTGTCCTGAGAACAGATTGAGAGCTCAGCTGCAGGTCGGCAGGCCAGCACTTGCAGCAGGGAACAAAGAGCAGGACCTGGTGCTCAGGGAGCCAGGAGTGAGTGTGACTCACCCAGTGAGCCATGCCAAGCCTGCTCAGGGCAAGACTCCCCTCAGCCCAGCTTTGGGGCTGCTCTGCCCCACCGTTTGGGAGTCTGTGCTGTTCTCTGTGCCCTCCAACAGCATGTGGCAGGTGCAGGCTGGGACTCCCCCGTGCCCCTCGTGCTCTGTATGGCTCTTCCCAAGCACTTCAGGCCCTGCGTGGAGGGCAGTGCTGCCAGATGCAGCAGGCAGCTCTTTGCTGACCCATTTTTGCCCTGCCTTTGCTCTTCCCATGTGTTAGAGGTCCTGGAGGAAGATGCGAGCCCAGCTGTTCGCCGCTAGCCCCTCCGGCGTGGCCCGCATGGAGAAGTTTGATGTGCGGGATGACGGCACGATCCCGGAGAAGACGTCCCTGCAGCGGTGTGCCTGCCGGGTGATCCGCCTCTCCGACTGCGTCTCTGTGGGCCCGGCGGGCACGGAGAGCTGCCCCAAAGCCACCGCTGCCTTCTACCTCACCACCACGGAGAAGAGCTATGTGCTGGCAGCTGAGCAGCGGGACGAATGGATCACCCAGCTCTGCCAGCTGGCCTTCCAGGTACCAAGAGCCCTACTTGGGTGAGCTGGCAAGCTCCAGGGCAGGTAGGGGGTTTGTGCTCCCCCCCCGTCACAGGCCATACTCACATCCCTTTTTTTCAGGGTGCAAAAGAGACAGTGCTGAGTAGTGCCAGGACCCAGCCCAGGCCTGCTGTCCCCATGGAGGAGAACTCCCTCTACTCATCCTGGCAGGACTGTATGTGCAGGGGTGGTGAATAGGGCTGGGGTGGGCTGCAGCTCAGTGCTACAGTGCTGACCCCTGGCTTGTTTGGCTCCCACAGTGACTGAATTCTTGGTGCTGGTGGTCCAGACAGATGCAGCCACCCGCTGTGGCCTGCATGGGCACTACCTGCTCTCGGCCCTTCCCCAGAGTCTGATGCTGAAGGACCCCCAGTCCCAACAGCCCCTGCTTACCTGGCCTTACCCCTTCCTTCGCAAGTTTGGCCAGGATCAGGTGAGTCCCCCACTCCCTTCTTGGGGCTGTTGCCTGCCCAGCGTGGGTGCCAGCTCCTCACCCTCCCCTCTGACCCTGCAGGCTGTCTTCTCCTTCGAGGCCGGCCGCCGCAGTGACTCCGGAGAGGGCACCTTCACCTTCAGCACCCCACGGGCCCCTGAGCTCTGCCGGGCTGTGGCTGCTGCCATTGCCTGCCAGCAGCAGGGCAAGGACACCCTGGACCCCAGACTTTTCTGTGTCTCAGACCCCCAGCTCTTTGCACAGGGCCTCGAGCCCCAGCCCTGGGGGCCTGGGAACGACGATCCCCAGCCCAGCCCAGCTCTGGGGGTGACACAGCCTGCCTCCCACCCCCCTGCCAACCTCCTCCGCTTCACCCCACCAGAGCCAGAGGGCTCATGCCCCATTGTCTATGCCTCCATCGCCCGGGGCCAGCAGCCCCTCTTTGTGCCAGGGCAGCCAGGCTCTGGTGAGCCCTGGGCTGTGGGGAAGCCCCTCCCTGAGCATCTCTACGAGAATATCTTCGCTGCAGAATCACATCCAGCCGGGGCCCAGGAAGAGGAGGAGGAAGGGCAGTGGGAGCTGGGGTGCCGACAGGCCCCCGAGGGCCACAGCAGTGAGGGAGGGCCCCTCTATGACAACCGGGCCGCCCTGGCACAGAACCCCCGGGCCACGGGCTGGGGGCACGGAGGGCAGGAGGCGCTGTCAGGGCGCTCCGGGCACAAGCCTCACAGCACCCTTCGGGCCAAGCTGGTGCGGCTGCTGAGCCGGGAGAGCCCCGGAGCGCGGGACTGGCCTTGATGTCGCCGGTGCCGGTCGGTCAATAAAAGCCCTTCGCGGACTCGGCTCCGCCGCTGCTGTGGGGAGCGGGAGGGGCGGGCGGGGGCAGCTCGCGCCTCCCCGCTAGGGGGCACCGCCGTGCCCGCCCCGGCAGACAGAGGCGCGCACGGTGATTGGCCGAAACGCCCGCTGGCTCCGCCCACGCCCGATCCTATATAAGGTGGGGCCGGGCCGGGCGGGGGCGGTGCCCGGGTTCGAGTCCCGTGTCTGCCCGCGCAGCTCCGCTCCTGGCCGCTTCGCCGGGGCCCGCCGGCCGCGGGTGAGTGCGGGGAGCCGGGCCGTGGCGGGGGGCTGTGTCCTCTGCCGGGGGGGATGAGGGCGTGAGGGTTAGAGGGCTGAAGGCTGAGGCTTGACTCCAGGGGAAGGTGAGTGGTCGGGGTCGGGCCCGTGTGGGGCAGAGCCGGCGTCCTCGACCCCCGGGAGGGGCGGCGGTGTGGGATGGGGAGGGATCCTGGGGCCCCCCGCGGGTCAGGGTGGGGTTTCCCAGCAATAGGAAGGGGCTGCCCAGCCTGTGCTCGCTGGAGACCCCCGGTGCAACCGGGTCCCGTCCTGCCGGGGAGAGGTGGGGGGTATCCGCCCGATCCGGGCCGCCCCGTCCCGGCGCCTCGCTGGGGCTTGCGCGGCTGCCGGGGGCCGGGAATGCCTGACACGCAGCTCTTCCCCCGGCCCTCCCGAGCGGGGAGCGGGCTGGTGTCGTCTTACACGCCTTATATAGCCCGCACCGGCCCGGGGAGAGCGGGGGCACGCTGGCCCCCGGCCCTGCAGCAGGCCCGTGCGAGGCGTGGGGAGTCCCGCAGCCGGCCCTGTCCGCCCTCGGGGAGGAAGGTCCTGGGGCCGTTCGTGGGGGTCTGGCGGCTTCTTCCAGGTAAAAGGTGGCAAGAAGCTGGTGCTGGCCCATCTGCCCGGAGCCTTGGCAGGCTGACAGCTGTCAGGCAGGGGAGCGCCGGGATTCCCTCCTGCCGAAGCCCCGGAGATGGGCTCGCTCCCAGGGAGCATCTGCTCGGCCGGCTGCCGGAGCGCCAGCCTGGCTGCTGTGCCAGGCGCCTCGGGTGGCATCACGCAGCTCCGCTGCTGCTGCTGCTAATTCATCCGGCAAAAATGCTTCTGGTTCATATCCTTCTGTACCTGCTGTTGCGTCTCTGTGATCTGAACTGCCTTGGCTCTCAGCAGCAGGAGTTCCTGGGGTGCTGCAAGGGAGAGCACATCTCAGGTTTGGGAGGAGAGCAGAGCCCACAGACACTCCACTGTGGGTGGCAGCAGGGCTGTGCCTGGCTCCCTGGCACTAGTCAGTGTTAGCCTGGGCCCCTCAGCTCTGACGTTGCTGGAGGAGATGCTGATGGATTTGGGGTGCGTCTCTAACCACAGTGTAGGATGGTCAGGGTGGAGTTACAGCTGGAAACGTGACCTACCTCCTGTCCTGCCCTTCCAGGCGCCGAGCCCTCTCCTCGCCTACTCTCCCTGCATTGTTCCCACGTACCCTAACACCGGGATCACACCCTCTTCCCTTGCAGAGATGGGCGACATGGAGTCCTACAAGGTGATGCTGAATGGGCCAGCACCCTGGGGCTTCAGGCTGCAGGGAGGGAAGGATTTCAGCATGCCGCTCTCCATCTCCAGGGTAAGAGAAACTGAGGCTGGTGACACCCATCCTTCCTCCTGCCTCTGTGGGAGGGAGGCCGCAATGGCTGAGGCAGAGCCGTACGGGGGATGTAGATGAGCTGGGGCCCCGGGAATGCTGCATCCTGCCCTGCCTGGCTCCACGTAGCCTCTTTGGTCCCTTATCAGCTGCAGCCCAGCACGGGGGTGTTCCGGGCAGAGAGCTGCAGCAGAAACGTGAAATTCTGCACAGCCTCTGCAGAGGGGGCAGGGGAGGCCCCTTCCGGAGTGTGCCCACCACAGTGGGAGGGGATCTGCTCTCTGAGATGTGGGACTGGCTTCCTGGTCTGCGCCCCAGCACTGGGCTTGGCATCCCACGGCCTAGCCAGTGCCCTTCTGCCCTCCTTTGCACAGCGCAGCTCCCGACTCCATGCCTGAGGTCCCTCCTGAAATGGGCATGGAGAGGAAGAAGCTGTGCTGCTGCCTGCACATGGACGTGACTCCCTCCACAAAACTCTCCCTTTTCTCCAGCGAGAGCTACTGTGCCACAGCTGATTGTGCCCGAGGCTGCTTGTTTGAGCCTCTCCCTTTGCGATGCTCCCGAGTCTGACCCTGGGTGTGTGCAGGTCCCCGTCCCCGGGCGGGTGCTGGCCACAGCTCTGGCCATGGAATTGCCTTATAAGCCTTGGAATGTGACTGCATCGCCTGTGCCGCTGGCGCTCGGGCAGCTGGCACGGAGGCTGCTTCTCGAAGGACAGCTCTGCTCGTGGCATCGAGTGCTGCGTGGGGACCTGCCCCCGGCACGAGCCGGGCACTGCACGCCTGTCCCAGAGGGCACGGATCTCTGGATCTCCGCGGCGTCCCAGCACGGAGCACGGGCCCTGAAGGCACTGTGTGAGCCTGGAGTCGCCAGTGCCGCTGCCCTGGGGCCTGCTGATCTCTGCTGAGCACGCAGAGACGGCTTCAGCGAGTTTATTCTCTAAAAAATGTTTCTCTTGGCTGCGAGCCAGTTCTTAACAAAGGGTCTGGTCGGATGGAGGAGCCTCCCAGAGCCCGGGGCAGGGGCCTCGTGAAGCAGTGCTTGGTGAGGCTCGGGCAGTGCTGCCGTCCTGGGCAAGGCAGGAGCAGCGAGGACATTCCCAGGGGATGCAGCCAGCTTTGGAGGGCTCTCTGGTGAGGCTGAGCTGCATGGCAGGGTGGTGTGCTCTGGTAGGAAGGGGTGAGCCTGTGCTGCTCTGCACTCCAGAGGCATGCCCAGCCCCAGAGCTCCTACCCAGAGCATGCTGACGTCCTTGGCCACTGCTTTCCGTGAGCTGGCCCTGCCGCAGCAGGCTGGAAGGGAGCATCCTGCCCCAGCTTTGTGGGCTGCAGTGGGGCCCTGCTCTGCAGGGGTGGCCAGCTCAGGGCAGCTCTAGTGTGTCCATTGGCTCGACTTCCAGCTGTGTCCATCGCTGGGACACTCCTGGGTGAGCAGTGAGGCCACTTCAGCTCACTGATCACACGAGAGAGGTGCCACTGTGGCCCTTCTGACATGTACCTCCTGTGGCGAGGGGCTCTGCTAGGGTGCTGACACCTTGGCTAGGCAGGCTATAAACCGTGGCCCCTGTGCTGGAGCCGGGATAAGGGCTGCAGTCTGGACAGCTGGATGCTGTGTGGCTCATCCTGGCATCTGCCAGCTGGGATAGAGGAGAGACCCTTTGGTGCTACTGTCCAGAAGGCACAGAGGGATGCGCTGAGGGAGGCTCTGTCCTGGAGGCCCCTGGACAGGGCAGTAGGTGAGCACCTCTCTGGATGTGGTGATGGAGGTGCAGGGAACAAAAGACTGGGTGGAGAGGGGAGGAAGGAAGCCCTGGTTAGCGGGCCTGGGTGGGAAGTAGGAGGGCTGGCACTGCCATGGCTCCTGGCTGAGCTGGCACCTGTCAGAGGGGTTTCCTGCACGTTGGCATGGAGGGGGACGGGAAGTGCTGACCAGGCTGGGTGAGGCTTCATGACGCAGCCTGACGTGCTCTCCCCTTCCTGGGCAGTCGTGTGAAAACCTCTCCCAGCTCCTGCTCCTGCCTCCAAACCCACGCAGCCACCCCGTGCCTTCCCCAGCCCTCCAGGGCAGCAAGCTGGGGCTTGCAGCAGCATGGCCAGGAGCCGGGGGCACCACTGCTGCTGAGGGCACCCTCCCGTGCCGGGCAGGAGGAGCAGGAGGGCGGTGTGGGGACAGCAGGGGTGGTACCCGTGTCCCGCTGGGAATAGCAGTGGGATGCAGGTGGAACTGGGCCACATCCAGCCCATATGTGGCCTTGCGTGGATGGCTCGTGCTGGCCTAGAGAAAGGACATGTGGCTCTGGGACGAGCCGGGTTCTGCAAAGAGGGGCTGGGACTCTGTGGCAGGGAATTTTCAGCCCTCTGACAGTGCTGGGAATCTGGCTCGCTCCTTTTATGTTCATGTCGAACAGGACTTGAGGAAATACTTGGTCTGGCTCCAAGCACCTCGAGTTCTTCCATGCTGGAGGAGCAGGAATGGCTGCAGCCTGCCCACGTCTGTCTGTCTGTCTGTCTGTCAGTGCCTGGGAGCTGTGTGCAGTGCTCCAGGCCCTGCTCGCCTCTGGCTGTGCATCCCTGGTGGGAGGGGAGGGCAGCCTCCACTTCCTAGCGTGGGGTTGGCGTACAGCCCTGCCATGGAGCCATAGGAGGGGCAAGGCGCATCCCTGGCACTGTGGCTGGGAAGGGGAACTCGTGGCTGTGCTCCCGGCTGTCCCAGCGGGGCGATGTGGGTGGGGGCGGGTGTCTCCCTGCCCCGGGAGGGCTCCTGCTCCTCTGTGGGAATGAGGTAATGTCTGCGCCTGCTGGGAACGGGACGGGAGCTCGGGCGGCTGGGGGAGTGCCTAAGGGGTGCCTCCCCTGTCCCTCCCCGCCCCAGGCGAAGGGCTGGACATGCCTGTGGTTTGCAGTGAGATGTGGGCTGCCCAACGGGCCCCTGACTCACTGCGCTCCCTTCCTGCCCCAGGACCACAGGGATGAGTCCAAGGGGTGGCTGGGCTTCTTGCCGAGGCTGAGGCAGCGCTGCCTCTGTGTTTGGTGTCACGGCGATGAGGCCCTGGGGTGCTGGCAGGGTCCCCAGCCGTGCCAGAGGGCAAGGGCTGGGCAGTGTCCTGGAGTAGTGCTTTGCCTTCTGCTGCTGCCAAGGGGAAGAGGGTGCTCTGGGCTCATGCACTGGGAAATGGGGAGTAATCTGGGGTTCCCCACATTCCCTGGGTCTGGGCTGTGTGGTGTCCTGTGCTGGGCTGGGGATCCCGGGCCTCTGCGGGCCCCTGCCCTCATGAGGATGTCCCTCTGCTCCCACATCAGCACTCGACTGTTCTGGCTCTCCCTAACTCTGTCTGTCCTGCAGCTGACTCCGGGCGGGAAGGCGGCCCAGGCTGGCGTGGGAGTGGGTGACTGGGTGCTGTACATTGACGGGGAGAGCACCAGTGCCATGACACACATCGAGGCCCAGAACAGGATCCGCGCCTGCGGGGACAGGCTCTGCCTCACCCTGAGCAGGTAGGAATCGTGGGTCCCGCAAACATGGGGTTCTGGTCTGACTGGAGCGTAATCAGGGCCCTCTGCCCAGTGCCACCTCTTGGCATCACCATCTCCCAGCATCACTGCTCCTTACTTAGAGCCTGGGAGCCCCTGGTTGTGTCCAAGAGTTCTGCTTGCCTGGATAAGGCTTAACCTGACTGCAAGCCACATGGCAGTGCCAGCTGGCCATGGTTCCTCTCAGTTGGGTGCTGCATCCCTGGGGTACCAGCATGCTGGTGGTGTCTGGGCCACCTCCAACACCTGTCCATCTGTCTCCTCTCTTGCAGAGCCCAGAACCAGCTGGGGAAGCCGCAGAAGGTACGTGTTGCTCCTGGTGCTGCAGCGGCAGCTCAGCCTCATCTCAGGGGAAGGGAATCTCAGTGTAGTCAAACAAATGGACTTTGCTCTTGGGGCTTTTAGGGGGCCGGGGTGTGCTTGGAGGTCTATAAAACCCAGCTGAAGGAGCAGCTCTGACCTCTGGCACCGTGGAGGATCAGAGGGAGCGGGATCTGCTAAGTAGGTGCCTGGGCCCAGATTGTCTGTGCCCCTGCTGGTGCTGGGTGTGGGCAGGGATGCAGAAGGGCCAGCACAGGGGAGGAGGTTGGGCAGGTGCAGCACCGTGTTTGCTAATGGCTGGGGAGTGCCCTGGCACAGGGAGGCAGGGCTGGGGCTGGTGACTGGTGGCTCCTGGGCAGAAGCCACATGCATGTGTTCAGCTTTGTGCCATGGGATGGTTGCGATTGGAGTGTGTGCATGCACCGCCCTGCCACAGGCAGCAGCGAGTGTCCAAGTGTCTGGGCCACCTACTAATCTTCAATCGACCCTCAGGCTGGGTTTGTGACCTGCTGTCGCTGGGCCAGGTGCCCAGTGGAGCGAGTGCCAGCCTGGCCGGTCTCCGAGGTGCACGTGCTGTCCGGCTTTCCTACCTGGCTGCCTGCTGCGCTGCCTGGCCCAGGGCTGCCCCTTGCATGCTGCTTGACGTGTGAGCCCGTGTCTGTGTGTTTTGTCTCGCTCAGGACTCACTCCCCTGCTCTGAACCCCTGAAATATAACTTCGCTCCCAGCACCGCCCTCAACAAAACAGCTCGGCCCTTCGGGGCCGGCTCACCTCCGAACCCACGGCCCGGGCTGGTGACGAAACCCGTGACGTACGCGCCCCTGGCGCCCGCCTGCACCCCCCAGCACAACGGGTATGTTGCTGTCCATCCTGCTCCCTGAGGATCGGGGGGAGCCTGCTGCCCGGCCCTGCTGCGCCTTGCATGCCAGGCACCCTGGGTGGGAGCGGGTGACAGTGCCCGTGCCGGGGTCCTCGGTGGCTGGTGCCGAGGTAGCGCAAGAGAACTGTCGCACACGGGGACACACAGCCACGCTCGTGCTGGTCCCTCGCTCAGGGATGTGCCAGCCTGTGGGGACTCCTTCCAGGCTTGACACGGTGGCTGTAGCAGGACACTGGCTGGTATCTGCAGCGGCAGGGAGATGGTGGCTGGCTGTGACTACCAGCCAGTGCCTGCCTGAGGATGTCCTGCTGGTCCCCTGGCTGCAGGAATGGGCTGGGCAGAGTGATGGCCTCCAGCCCTGCCACACTGTTCTCCCCTGGCTCTGCTCAGCTGCCTGTGTCTGGCAGCTGCTGGTCCCTGCTCCTCCTGCCACAGCTGCTGTGGTGCCCAGGAACTGGGCAATGGGGCAGGATGTGGCACTGACTGCCCTGGGCATCCGTGGCTGTTCTGGGGGCTGAGGGAGCACAGTCTGGTCCGCTGGCATCTGCCCCTGTGTCCCAGTGTGCTCTCAGCCCTGGGTGAGCTGGGTGTGAGACTCAGGGATAGGAGGACTAATGCAGGCCATAGGTGAGCTCTGGAAACTTCTTGGGTGCTGCAGGTCTAATTTCACCTTCCTTTTTCTTTCTCTCTCTCCTCCCATTCTCTTTCCCTCTCCCTACAGGTGCTGAGCCTTGACAAGTCAGTAAGCCTTTTACCTGCTCTCTCTATCCTCCCTGCATGCCTCTTCCCTGCCAGTGCCCCGTCCTCTGGGGCAGGGCCAGCCTGGGGATGGGCAGCAGGCACTGCTCTGCCCATGTGGGTGGGTCACTCCTGGCACCAAACTGTACACCCCAGTGTAGAGGGCCAGCGCTGCCTGTCTCTGCCAGCCGCTGGGGCCCTGGAGTGTCCTTGCGTGTGATCCATTCCCTGTTCCCCAAGATATGGCTCGTTTGGGCAAGGGCTGATGGGCTGTGCTGGGCACCGTGCCCAGGGCCAGGTGGCACTGCCATAGACGGCTGTGGTGCAGCTTCCCTGATGGTGTTTTTTTGACCTTGGCTTATTCTAACTCTGTCCTTTCTCCTTCTGGCCCTTGGGGCCAGTTTCAAATTGCCAGAAATGGTGGTAGTCATTCCAGAGTCAGTCCTTCACAGGCCTAGCCTTTGTGGAGGAGGAGTTGTGGGGTGGGGAGTAAGACGAGGCACCTCTGGTACTGGTGTGCTGTGATTCCGTGCTGGGGATGGTGGGAGACAGCCCCAGGAGATCTGTCAGATTTGACAGATGACTCTGTCACTCACAGGCAGCCCCCGCAGCTGCTGGAGTCCCCCAGCACCCCTCTGTGCGACCCTGTGAAGCTGCGGATGTTAGAGGACATTGACGACTCAAAGCCCCAGAGCTGGACCTCCCAGTCCCGCTCCTTCCGCAAGCTGTCCCGGCTGGTGGGCGCAAACAGCAGTGAGTTCCCGCAGGGCCTGGCACTGGCTGACTGCCCAGCTTTGCCGGGGCAACTGGAGCTGGAAAAAGGCTTTGGTGCCTCGTGGCACTGGAGTGTTGTTTTTGGCCCTATGGGGCAGTTGAGGCACGTGGAGCCGCGTGGGGCTGTGTGGGCTCGTGGTGGTGCCGCTGGGCTGGGGCCGTGCTCTGCCCTGTGGCCAGGCAGGGCTGTGTCTTGGGACAGGTGGGCAGTGGGAGGAGAGGTCCTTTTCCCTTTCCCGTTCCTTTTCCCTTTCTACTGTCTCTGGGCCTCCCATGCTGCAGACTGACTCCATCTCCCCCTTTCTCTCCTGGTGTGCTCAGTGGAGGATGGTGAGGACGAGTTTGTTGAAAAGCCCAGGTAAGGGGAGTGTGTGCTAGAGCAGCAGCAGGAGCCACAAGGTGCCCACCCCAGGCTCAGCCTGCACGCCTGGTTCTCTCTCGCTGCTTGCAGTCACTCAGGGGAAGCTCTTTGCCCTGTTGCTGGTTCTTCTCTCTCTCTCCAAGAGTCGAGCTGTTGGTGGAGCTGCAGAGCTCACCCCACAGCAGGCACCGCCAGAGCTCAGCCACCGCTCTGGCCATCACCTCAGGAGGGTTCTGCCCGTACACTCACTGGCCAGACAAGATATCCTGTGCCGGGTAGGACCTGCTGGGCGCTGCTGGCACCAGGCTGGGGAGGCCAAGCTCTGCCATTGCTTCTTGAGGAAAAGGGATCTGGAGAAGGCTGGTGCACTGACAACACCTTGCTGGGGGTATTGGGAGGTGCTAGGCAGCAACTGGACAATGTGCCGTGAGCCTGGCATGGGGCTGCGGGATGGCAGGGCAGAGCTGGGTGAGTGTCGCCGACTTCTCCTGGTTCTGGAGTGCATTTGTGATGGATGGGCTGAGCCGTGGTGAAATACTGAGTGCTGTGCTACCATTTTTTCCAATATCACAGGGATGCCCGTGGGTCCAGCTGGGGCACAGTGGAGCAGTGGTGAGTGCCAGGGTCTGGTGAGGGCACCTTTGGCAGCACTGCCCTGTGCTGAAGCAGGGTCTGTGCTTGGTGCTGGCTGAAGTTCCTGCCCTCTGTCACTCACAGGCAGCCCCCGCAGCCGCTGGAGCCCCCCAGCACCCCTGGGTGTGATCCTGGGAAGTTGCGGATGTTAGAGGACGCTGAGGGCTGGCAGCCCCGCACTGGGACCTCCCAGTCCCGCTCCTTCCGCAAACTGGCCCAGCTGACGGGCACAGATGGCAGTGAGTTCCCGCAGGGCCTGGTGCTGGCTGGGGGTGTGGGACTGTTTTGGGATAACCAGAAGCTGGGAGAGGCAGTGGGGTGATGTGGCACCCAGGAGTTTGGGGTTTGGCCCCAAGTCACCCCTTGAGGGCAGCTGAGCCAGCGAGATCTGCCCGGGGCTGTGTGTGGGCTCGTGGCGGTGCCCCTGGTCTGGGCTGTGCTCTGGCCTGTGGCTGGACAGGGCTGTGCAGTGGGGCAAGGGGATGGTGAGTGGGGAGGTTGGTTTTCCTCCTTTCCCTTCCTGCTTTTCCTGGACCTTAGTTGCTGCAGACTGACTCCATCTCCCCCTTTCTCTCCTGCTGCGCTCAGTGGAGGATGGTGAGGATGAGATGGTTAAAAAGCCCAGGTAAGGGGAGCATGTGCCAGAGCAGCAGCAGGAGCCTCAAGGTGCCTACCCTGGGCTCAGCCCACGAGGCTTGTTCTCCCTCACTGCTTGCAGTCACTCAGGGGAAGCTCTTTGCCCTGTTGCTGTTTCTTCTCTCCTCTCCTTATCCTCCACCCTTCTGTCCTGTCCTTTCCCTCTTCCTACAGCCAAGCTGTTGGCAGAGCCACAGACTCTGCCCTGTGCTCACCCCACAACAGGCACTGCCAGTGCTCAGCGGCTGGTCTGACCATCACCTCGGGAGGGTCCTGCTCAGTCACCCACCAGCCAGACAGGCTGTCCCCAGATGAGGTGTCCTCATGCTGGGTGTGCAGGCAGGACCCGCTGGGCACTGCTGGCACCGAGCTGGGGAGGCCAAGATGCAGCACAGTGTGCTGGACACAGTGGGCAGGGGTGGCTGGTGGCACTGACAGCACCTTGCTGGGGGTGTCAGGAGTTGCGGGGTAGGGACTAAACCAACCTGGGGCACGATGTCTTGTGGGGCCATGGAATGGCTGCAAGTCTGGTCAGGAGTGAACGCCGTCAGCATTTCCACAAGGCTCGTGTGTCTCTGGGGCTGTAGATGTGTATGGGTAGGGATGGGGTGGTCAAACACTGACTGTTGTGCCGCCATTCTTTCTGATACCACAGGGATGCCCGTGGGTCCAACTGGGGCACGGGGCAACAGCGGTGAGTGCCATGGTCTGGCAGAGGTGTTGGCATGTGCCAGGGCATCTTTGGGGGTGCTTCCCTGTTCCAGAGCAGGGTCCGATCTTGGTGCTGAGCTCCTGCCCTCTGTCACTCACAGGCAGCCCCCGCAGCTGCTGGAGCCCCCCGGTGACACCGTGTGTGACCCTGTGAAGCTGCGGATGTTAGAGGACATTGATGACTCAAAGCCCCACACCTGGACCTCCCAGTCCCGCACCTTCCGCAAGCTGGCCCGGCTGGTGGGCGCAAACAGCAGTGAGTTCCCGCAGGGCCTGGCACTGGCTGACTGCCCAGGCGTGCCCAGCTTTGCTGGGGCAGCTGAAAGCAGATAAAGGCCATGGTGTGTTGGACATTGGTTTTGACCCCATGTGGGCCCTCTGTGGCAGCTGAGCCAGTGGGAGCTGCCCAGGGCTGTGTGGGCTCATGGTGGTGCCCCTGGGCTGGAGCCATGCTCTGCCCTGTGGCTGGGCAGGGCTGTGTGTTGGGGCAGTGGGACAGCGGGAGGAGAGGGCGTTTTTCCTTCCTTTCCCTTCCCGTTCCTTCCTGCTGTGCCTGGGCCTCAGCTGCCGCAGACTGACTCCATCTCCCCCTTTCTCTCCTGGTGTGCTCAGTGGACGATGGTGAGGATGAGCCAGTTAAAAAGCCCAGGTAAGGGGCAGCAGCAGGAGCCACAAGGTGCCAGGCTCAGCCCCCACAGCCACTTCACCCTCGCTGCTTGCAGTCACTCTGGGGGTGCTCTTTGCACTGCTGGGGGTTCTTCCCTCCCTCTCTGTCCCCTCTCCCAGACTCGAGCTGTTTCCAGAGCTGCACAACAGGCACTGCCAGCCCTCAGCCACTGCTCTGTCACCTCAGGAGGGTCCTGCCCCAAGGGCAGGGTTGGCTGGTGGCAATCACAGCACCTTGCTGGAGATGTTGGGAGGTGCTGGGCAGCAACTGGTCTTGGTGCTTTGCATCCCGTGCAGCCGTGGAGCAGCTGCAAGGCTGCTGGTCGGCATTTCCACGTGGCTCGTGCCTCCATGGGGCTGTGGGTGTGTATGGCAGGGATGGTCAAACAGTGACTGTTGTGCTGCTGGTTTTTTCCAATGCCACAGGGATTCCCATGGGTCCAGCTGGGGCACAGTGGAGCAGCGGTGAGTGCCAGGATCTGGCAGATGTGTTGGCAGAGTGCCAGGTCACCTTTGGGAGTATTGCCCCGTACTGCAGTGCTGGAGCAGGGTCTGTGCTTTGTGCTGGCTGAGCTCCTGCCCTCTGTCACTCACAGGCAGCCTCTGGAGCCCCCCAGCACCCCCGGGTGTGATCCTGGGAAGTTGCGGATGTTANAAGCTGGGAGAGGCAGTGGGGTGATGTGGCACCCAGGAGTTTGGGGTTTGGCCCCAAGTCACCCCTTGAGGGCAGCTGAGCCAGCGAGATCTGCCCGGGGCTGTGTGTGGGCTCGTGGCGGTGCCCCTGGTCTGGGCTGTGCTCTGGCCTGTGGCTGGACAGGGCTGTGCAGTGGGGCAAGGGGATGGTGAGTGGGGAGGTTGGTTTTCCTCCTTTCCTTTCCTGCTTTTCCTGGGCATCAGTCACTGCAGACTGACTCCATCTCCCCCTTTCTCTCCTGCTGCGCTCAGTGGAGGATGGTGAGGATGAGATGGTTAAAAAGCCCAGGTAAGAGGAGCATGTGCTGAGGCTGCACGTCCCAGGCAGGTGTCTGGGCACTGCTGGCTCTGCGCTGGGGATGCTGAGCTGCACCTTAACCTTTTGGGCATACAAGGAGTGGAGAGGCTGATGGCACTGGGAAAACCTGGCTATGGGGTGTTGGGAGGTGCTGGGTAGCGCCTGCACCTGGGGCACATTGTCCTGTGAGCCTGGTGTGGCAGAGCTGGGTGAGTGCTGCTGGCTCATTTGCCCTCAGCCTCGCTGCTTCTCATTACTCTGGGCAAACTCTTTGCCCTGTTGTGGATTCTTCTCTCCCTCTTTGTCCTCTCCCAGGGCTGAGCTGGTGGTGGAGCTGCAGAGCCCAGCCCGTGCTCACCCCACAACAGGCACTGCCAGTGCTCAGCCACTGCTTTGACCATCACCTCAGGAGGGTCCTGCTCAGACACCCACCAGCCAGACAGGCTGTCCCCAGATGAGGTGTCCTCATGCTGGGTGTGCAGGCAGGACCCGCTGGGCACTGCTGGCACCGAGCTGGGGAGGCCAAGATGCAGCACAGTGTGCTGGACACAGTGGGCAGGGGTGGCTAGTGACACAACACTTCGCTGGGCATTTTGGGAGTCACAGGGCAGGGACTGTACCTGGGGCACGATGTCTTGTGGGGCCGTGGAATGGCTGCAAGGCTGGTCAGGAGTGAATGCTGTCGGCATTGCCATGAGGCTGGTGTGTCTCTGAGACCGTGGGTGCGTACGGGAAGGATGGGCTGAGCCATGGATCAGCCACTCACTGCTGTGCCGCCGTTCTTTCTGATGCCATAGGGATGCCCGGGGGTCCAGCTGGGGCACAGTGGAGCAGCGGTGAGTGCCATGGTCTGGCAGAGGTGTTGGCCTGTGCCAGGGCACCTTTTGGAGTGCTTCCCTGTTCCAGAGCAGGGTCTGTGCTTTGTGCTGGCTGAGCTCCTGCCCTCTGTCACTCACAGACAGCCCCCACAGCCGCTGGAGCCCCCCAGCACCCCCGGGTGCAACCCTGGGAAGCTGCGGATGTTAGAGGACGCTGAGGGCTGGCAGCCCCGCACTGGGACCTCCCAGTCCCGCACCTTCCGCAAACTGGCCCAGCTGACGGGCACAGACAGCAGCAGTGAGTTCCCTCAGGGCCTGGCACTGGCTGGGGGTGCTGGACTCTCCCTGGGCTGTCAGAGCCCAGCAGAGTGGAGTGGCGCTGGAGTGTTGGTTTTGACCCCGTATGGTCCCTGTGGGGTGGCTGAGTCTGTGGGAGCTGCCTGGGGCTGTGCGTGGTCTCGTGGTGGTGCCGCTGGTCTGAGGCCTTGCTCTGCCCTGTGGCCGGGCAAGGCTTTGTTTTGGGGCAAGGGTTGGCGGGAGGAGAGGTTGGTTTTCCTCTTTTCCCTTTCCCCTCCTGCTGTGCCTGGGTCTCGGTCTGTGAGGACTGACTGTTTCCCCCTTTCTCTCCTGCTGCGCTCAGTGGAGGATCATGATGAGGTGTTTGTTAGGAAGCCCAGGTAAGGGGAGTGTGTGGCAGCAGGAGCTGGGGGGCTGCATGTCCTGGGCAGAACCCCTTGGGCATTGCTGCCCCTCAGCTGGGAGTGCCGAGCTGCGCCGTGGTGTCCCAGAAACAGCGGGTTGGGGGTGGCTGATGGCACTGGCAAAATCTCACTGGTTTCTTGTGATGTGTGGGCAGCACCTGGACCTGGGGCACAGTGTCCTGTGAGCCTGGCGTGGGGCTGCAGGGCAGCCGGGCCGACCTCGTGGATGTCACCAGCTTGTCAGGGTTGTTCCTTGTTCTGTGCAGCCAGGCAGGGGTGGTGCACAGCACCCCATTTTTTGCCTTTACCTCTCTGTGGCACCTCCTGCCCTGGTGCCATGGCCCTTGGGTACCAGCTCTGCCCAGTTTGCTCTGACATAAATAAAAGCTGGGTTTGTTGCCATCTCCTTTTTGCATTTGTCTTGGAGAGGCACAGAGCCGCTGGCTCTCCCTCTCTCCCTGTCCCCCTCTTTCGGTGGGCTGTGCCTCTCTAGCCCTGGCTTGCCCTGCCTGTCCCCAGCACTGCTGAGCTGGACCCTGGGGCTCCCTGCATCCGGTCAAGTCCAGGTTCCCCTGCACCCCAGTGAGGCTGGGGGTGATCATCACATGTTAGCAGCCAAAGTCTGTGTGGTCCCTGGGGTCCCTGGTCAGTCTGGAGCAGCCCAGAACCGTCCCTCCTGCCACTCCCCAGACCACCACAGTGGGTACCAGAGACCCTGGGGGTGCTGTGTCTTGGCAGGTCTGAAGGCCCTTGGCTCAGTACCTCATCACTAAACCAGCTACTGCTGGGCGAGGGGGCTTGGCCAGCTCCTTCCCGCTTGTTGGGGTGGGGAGCCCTGCCTGCACCCTCTGGGCAGTGGGGGCGAGCGGGACAGGCTGGATTAACTACTTGTTCTGTAGCCAGGTCTCCGTGCCGGACCCATCCCCAGGAGCAACAATGAAGACTGAGCCAGGACTGGGTGAGCAAAACATTTGCTCTGGGCTTTTTGGGGAGGGGCTGCCGAGCACCATCCTAAAGACTTGTGTGTATGTGTGCAGCCCCCAGGACTCCCAGTGCCACCCCCAGCCCCACCAGCCGCCCACCCTGGGCTGTGGACCCCTCGTTTGCCGAGCGCTATGCCCCGGACAAGACGAGCACGGTGGTGAGCAAGCACAGCCAGCCGGCCACGCTGACCCCCATGCAAAACCGCAGCTCCATCGTGCAGGCTGCCCAGCAAGCCCCCGAGGGGCCTGGCCGCACCCCTCTCTGCTACAAGTGGCCGCTGGTCATCAGGTGAGCCCCGGCAGCCACCACCGCCACCACCACCACGCCGGCGTCCTGGGCCCTGGCGTGGCTGACGTGGCTCTGTCCTGCCACAGGGGACGGTACCTTGTGGCGTTGGGACATTATTACCACCCCGAGGAGTTCATCTGCTGCCAGTGCAGGAAGGTGCTGGATGAGGGCGGCTTCTTTGAGGAGAAAGGCTCCATCTTCTGCCCCAAGTGCTACGACACGCGCTACGCACCTACCTGCGCCAAGTGCAAGAAGAAGATCACTGGGGTGAGTGTCCCTCAGCCTGCCCTCCATCTCCTGTCCTTGCCCTCCACTACGAGTGCTTGGTTTTGTCCCTTCCCACCCTGGTCCCATCTCAGGGGATTCCTTGTCCGGTCCTGCCCTTGGTGGTCCTGCCCCTGGCTGACAGTGGCTCCCCTCCAGGAGGTGATGCACGCACTGAAGATGACCTGGCACGTGCAGTGCTTCACCTGCAACGCCTGCAAAACTCCCATCCGCAACCGAGCCTTCTACATGGAGGAGGGACAGCCCTACTGCGAGAGAGGTAGGACCCAGGGACCCCATGTGTTACCTCATGTGGCCCTGGGGCGCCACTGGGACTCAGCAGCTGTGCACAGGCGTGGGGGATGAGCTGCCCTGCTCTGCGGGGCTCCCCCTGGGCTGTGGGGAGCACAGAGACCACAGCTCTGGGCCCTCCATCCTGCTTCTCCCTAGCTGCAGGGTAGGTAGTGCCATCACGCCTATGTTGCCATGGCGATGAGGGAGGATGTACATCAAAGCAAGTGCTGCATCCTGGGAGATGAGGTTCTTCTCCTCCTCCTCCCTGGAGCCCTGTGGCGGCCAGGCCATCCTGCACCTCTCCTGGGCATTATCCCACCTGGATGGGGGCTGGCAGCAAGCTGTCCCCGGGCTGTGCCTGTGGGATCCCGGCTGAGCTGCAGCCCTGCTCCCCTGGGATGAGCAGCTATAATGCACGGAAGTGCTGACCTGGGCTCTGCCTTTCCTTGCAGACTATGAGAAGATGTTTGGCACCAAGTGCCGTGGCTGTGACTTCAAGATCGATGCTGGGGACCGGTTCCTGGAGGCGCTGGGGTTCAGCTGGCACGACACCTGCTTTGTCTGTGCGGTGAGCAATGTGCCTCCCTCCCCGGCTGTTGCAGGGGCCTGTGCCTCTCCCCAACAATCCTGCTCTGGGTTGGGTACATCAGCAACACAGGGGACCTGCTGACACAAGGTTTTTCCCACTTGCCTCCGTTCCTGAGGCTTGGGACTCTGCTCTGAGCCTTCTAGTCCCTGGCAGTGCCCCAGGGCCATGCAGAGTGGTCCGTGGTCCCTGTGCAACCCCCGTGCTGGACTGTGGGGGATGCGGAGGCTGGCTCAGCCCCGCAGCCTGACCACCTGCACTCTCCTCCCCAGATCTGCCAGACCAACCTGGAAGGGAAGACGTTCTACTCCAAGAAGGACAAGCCGCTCTGCAAAAGCCACGCTTTCTCCCACGTGTGAGGGGTGGGAGTTCAGCTGTGCCCACGCGTGCCCCTGGCCCTGCATGCTCCTCTCCCCCTGCCCTGCTGCCCCCAGGGAGCCAGGCTGGGCCCTTGGCCCTTTCCCTTCCTCCTGCCTCTTTCCTGGCAGCTCCTGGCTCAACTCCAGCCAGAGACAGTGCTGGGTCCAGAGCCCCTTATATCTGGGTGGCTTCTTACATGCTTCTCGACTGGCCCTAGGAGCCCTGGGAAGGGGATGCTGCATGGATCTCCTGCCCCTGAGCCACGCAGCATGGTGGGCACAACCATGCTGAGGCTGGAATTGGAAGGGGTCTGCTACAGCCAGGCTGCTCCCTTGCTGCCTGCCAGCTCAGTGCTGGGGCAGGGATACTCCTTACACATCCCCAAGTGGGTGAGGACCAGCCCCTGTCTCACTCTCCCCCACCTTCCCTGCTGTGTGCTTGGGGCTGGAGACCTGGCCCTGCTCCCCTGCTGGGGCCCTGCCCGTGACAACCCACCAGCCACCCCTCAAACTGCTGCGGTGGCTCCCTGCCCCGCTTGCATTCCAGGGGCGTCTGTGCCTCGTGCCCCCCACCCTGCTGGCCTACTGCTCCCCTGGGGCTGGCAGCACCCCCAGCCTGGCGTGGCCCAGCCGTGGGCTGGCAGCCTGTTCTGATGGCCAGCCCAGCCAGACGGCGGCTCCTGCAAGGCTTGGGCACAGCTTCCTACCAAAGAGCTCTCTGCCACTGCCATCCTGGGCCCATCAATGCCTCCCCCCAACCCACACCCTCCAGTCGGGCTGCACTGATGTAGCCACGGTGCTTTTAGTGCCTTTAATAAACACTTCTCTGCAAGTGCCGGCTGTCTCCAGGCCTGCGGTTTTGCCGAGTGAGGTGCGGCCGGCTGGGAAGGTCACGCTCTGCCCTCATCCCGCTCCCTCTGGGGCCTGACTCAGCTCCTTCCAGCTTTCCAGGGAAAATCTTCACCTCAGATTTCTCCTCCTCTGCCTGTGTCAACTGTGTCAACCCTTGTGTCGACTGGGTTATCCCTCTTGTATCAGGCAGGACCGCTAACGGAGGCAGTAATTAATCCAGGGGGCAAAATGCAGCAAGGAGAAATGAGGAAGGGGTCAGACCTTGGTGGGGGTCCCTATATACCTGGCAGCATCCTTTGGTCCTTATGCCCTGCCCCCAAGTCCTGTGGTGGGGATGAGGAGTCATGGGGCACGTGTGGGCTGCGTGCACCAGCTCTGGGCGTTCTCCGGCGCGGAGCAGCCAAGCGTTCGCTCACGTGATGCAGCTGCCGTCCCGAAGGACGGGTGTGAGGCCACGCCGGCACCTCCGGCTGGAACAGGCTCGAGGGCAGCGGGTGTGGGGAAGTGGGTGTTCTCCTCCCTCTCCACTCTGACAGCTGGAACGGTCATTAATAATTGCGGCTCTTACTGTGATGAGCAATTGTAAGGAAAATTGTCTTGCTCATCTACTGGAAGGTTCTGCCGGGGGCAGGAGCTCTCTGTGGGAAGCCAAATGCCTCCTGGCATCACCCAGATCTGGGCTGCGGTGCCACGTCTTCTCACTGCCAGTTCCAGGAGTGCAAAAGCCCATCAAAGATGGGGTGAGGAAAGTCGAGTGATAAAAGACAGACTGGGGCTGGGCCAGGCACTCGGGGACATGTGAGCAATGGGATGGTCACCCTGACGAGCAGCAGGACACGGGTGCAACAAGGGGCAGAGAGTGCTGGTGCCTGCCTGGCAGGGCCGGCAGGAGCAGGGCTGTGGTGAGTGCCCGCCTGTGAGTCCCAGCTGCGCAGCCAAGGTCAGGGGAAGCACGGGGGAAGGTGAGGTGGCTGTGGCCCCACGTGAGCCAGCCCTGGCTCGGCCGGACAGCAGCCCATGAGTGGAGGGCCGGAAAGGGGAAGGGGCAGGCAGTGGTGCGGGACGGAGCCTGCTGGGGTAGCAGGGTCTGGGAACAGGTTCTGCCAGCTCAGCCCTGGGGTGCCCAGTGGTGGAGCAGGGCCAAGGCAGAGCCAGGGTCCTACAGCCAACCTGCCTCCCCCCGGGGACCTGGTGTCTGCGCTCACAGGGGGCTTAGCTCCGTCTGGTTGGTTCCCTGTTGCCTCCGGGCCCTCCTGATGACGCCTCTACCACCCAAGCTGCCTCTGCGCTTTGCCAAGGGCATCTCTTGCCCACCAGCTCTGCGCACCATGTGAGGAGCTTGTGCACAGGCAGCGGAAGGAGGGTCTCGGGTGGGCTGCGGAGGTGGAGCCTGGGGAGGGGCTGCAGCCTCGCTGCTCCGAGAACAAAGCCTGGCGGCGGCAGGCTCAGAGCTCCCACCACATCCCTGAGCAGGGTCCCACCACATCCACCCCCAAAGCCATCTGAGCCGCTTGTGGGGCGCCTGCCCCGGCCCCAGCCCCCGCGCTGGCCCCGGCAGCTGCTCCACAGCTGCTCCCAAACTCTCACAGCCTCTTAGGGCGGCTCCGGCTCTGGCCTCGCTTGGAAATGCTGGTGCAAGGAGGGCGTGGGGGGAGCGGGCGGCACAGCCAGGGCCCGCAGCACCCTGTCCCATGTCCTTCTGGGGTCATTCACGGGCTACTCTGAAGGGCTTGTCTTGGGACGGGTCACTCCAGCAACACCCCCAGCCTGCAGGGATCGGGCCCTGTGCTCTCCCCGCTGCTGCTCTGGCATAGAGACCCCTCCAGCGCGGTGCTGGTCCAGGCTGGGGGCAGTGCCGAGGACAGGGAATTTCTGCCTGCCCTGGCAGGAGCATTAGGACCCGGCTGGGAGCCCCTGCAGAGCCCTGCGCGGGTCAGTGCAAAAGCAACTGTGGGTTCACACAGAGGCAAAACCTCCCGGAAGAGGAGCTGCTGGGCACAGCCTGGCAGGGTTCGGAAGGGACCGGGGGCTTGGGAGCGGTGGGGATGGAGGGGCAGACGGGCAGCAAAAGGGCCCCCAAAAAGGCTGTGTCCACTGCCCCCTTGCACAGCAGCGAGAGCGTGGCTGGGTGTGTAGGGCAGAGCCTACGGTGCCGTGTCCTTGGAGAGGAAACCTCGGGCACGGGGGCTCGGCGGAGGGCAGCTGAGGGCACAGGAAGCCCGGTGCGCCATGTCCCCTGGGTGTTGAGGACGCGGGGCAGGGGAGAGTCTGGGGATGGAGAGGACCACCCAGCATGAGAGGTCTCCAGAGGGCACGTTCCCAGGAGGGGCAGCACAGGATGCGGGGTCCCCGGGGCGGAGGAGAGCCCGGGATGCGAAATCACCCGGGGTGCAGGTTCCCAGGAGGAGCTGAGCCGGGGTTCAGTGTCCCTGGGGCGGGGGATGGCCCGGGGCGCGGTGTCACGGGGGCAGAGC
>VXBT01007381.1:361549-371736 GCA_013400235.1 Oriolus oriolus | reverse complement strand
CATTGTCTGGAGCAGGAGCCGCGGGCAGGGGCGCTCGGGGAACGGGGGATGGGAAGGGGATCGGGGCGCCCCCAGCCCGGCCCCCCTCCAGACCGGTCCCGCTCCCGACCGGCCCCACCGGTATCCCGGCAGCGGGCGAGGCCTGAGGCCGCGGGGGCACCGAACATCCCCCGCCGGTCCCGCTACCCTCGGCTTCCCCCAAGCTCCTGGGTTGCCACATCCCTGGGCATCCCTGGGGGGTCGTGGTGCGTCGGCCCGGGATTGCCCCTCCGGGCTGGGATTGCTGCTGAGTCGGGGAGGGGAGTGGCTCTCTCCAGTGGGACCCCGGCTGCTCGTCCTGCCCGCACCCCGGTGCGGGGCAGCCGCTGTCGGGGCCGGCTGGATCCAGGCCCGCTGCAGGGAGCGTCACCCACTGCCAGCCCACCAGCATCTCCCACCCCACCCGGGTGCCGGGGGCCTGGCTGGGGCCATCTGCCCCGGGATCCCCTCCTTGCCCCCCAGGATGCCTGTGGCGTGCGGGGTGGGAATGCTGCCGGCACGCTGGGGTGCATCTCGCTGGGCAGAGCCGGGGTGCTGGACAGTGTGGGGTGCTGGGTGCGTGCTGTGCATGATGCTTTTGGTGCGGGGCGGACGGGGGGGCTACTGTGCGCCCACCATCCAGCCAGGGGCACCCACCACCCCTCCGGGGTACACCCACCGCCCATCCGGGGACTCCCACCTCCCATCTGGGCTGCACCCCCGCCCAGCCGGGCAGACGCCGATCTCTAACCAGGTCCCTGCTCTCAGGACAGGGCTGCGTGGGCCTGGGCAGGTCCAGGTCCCCGCCAGCCCCCGGGGGTCTCCGGAGGGCCCTGCAGTCCCGCTGTCAGCCCAAGGGCGCTGTGGGCAAGCGCCGTGCGTGTTACCGGCCAGGCGGCAGCTGTCAGCCCTGGGTACATCTCGCTTCCCGGCATCCGCTGCAAAGGAGCCGTCCCTGCCAAAGCTGCTGAGAGCAGCAGAATCGGTTCCCGGGAAGGCGAGTGCCGGTGGCGGCTCCCCCACACACACCTCCAACGCGGATACCGGCCAGGCAGCGATCCCCTGCCATCCCCATCCGCGGGGCTGAGCTTGCTCCATCGTCCCCAGCCACTCCATCCCTTTGTCACCGGGGTGCCTGGCGCTCCGTGCCTGTGGGAGCAGCATCCCCGCCGCAGGGCCCGCTGCCGGGGTGCAGGATGAGGGGTGATGCTGGTGGGGCTGCGTCGGGCAAGGTGATAGGGACAGCCCCACGGGGAGCAGGGCCCAGCCTGGCTGAGCCAGGGAGCTGTCTGGGAGGACGCTGTGCCAGAGCCTGGCCCTGGGCCGGTAGCGGGGAATGCCACCCATACCCGGCCGAGATCCCTCTGTTTAGTCTGGGATTCCCCCTGCTCCAGCCCGGTCCTGGAGGGTCCGAACATCCCCTCCCCCTGCCCGGCCCCGCGAAGGCTGCTGGGGCCCATTACTCGATCGGAAAGGAATTTGGTGCTGCTTTCTGAGCGCGCCGACTCCCTGGAGCTCCCAGCCACATTGGAAACACATGTGCCGGGGCTGGGGCGGGAGGCTGGGGCGATGTGACCCCTCCCTGGCCGCGGCACGGGGGGTGGGCTGCTGCGGGAGCCCCGTTCTGGCACCCGGGGATGCTGCTCTGCCTGCTCCGGTGAGCAGCGGGGCCACGCGAGGGCAGCGGGGCCGCGGTCTGTTTGGTGAGGTGATGAGGGATCCTCAGTGGAGCCCCCCGGCTGCAGGGAGCCCCCCCGGGCTGCACGGGGCACCTCCACCCACGGGTGACCCACATACCTGGCGGCCGGGGGTGGGAAAGGGCTGTATGGGTAGAGGGATTAAAGCCCGTGGAAGGGGGTAAGCAATGTGTGATGCTGACAGCACCCGCTGTGACACAGCTGGTCCCCACTGCTGGGGGTCGTGGTGATGCTGTTGGGCTGTGGGTCCCTGGGGGCACCCTTGGGGATGCTACTGGCCCCAGCATGGCCCCCTTGTCCCATGGACTGGAAACCTCCATCCTGGAGCGGAGTCGGGCTGTGCTGCTGGGCTGTGTCCACAGCAAGCCCCATCTGCCCTGGGAGCACCCCTGGGTGCAGGCAGCAGCCTTGTGCTCAGATAGCACCCAGCATGGCAGGGTTCTGGGGAAGAAAAGCAGGCAGTGGGTGCCCCCAGCACCCACAGGGCTCCCCAGGCAGCGATGCTGTGCCTCTGCCCTACTTCTTTCCTCCTGTCTGCTGCCAGCTGCATCCCACCCTGACAGCTTCCAACCCGCTGCCCTGGGCTCCCCCAAACTGCTGCCGTCCTCCCCCGTTCCTGGGGGATCAGAGGCTGCATTTGCCACCCTTCCCCGTCGCCAGCATCTCAGACAGCACTTTGCAGCTGTTCAAGGCCTGGGAGCTGGCGCCGGCTGGGGCGGCCGATTAGCGGGATCGGGATGTGCGGATTAAAGTCAATCTTGTTGGTGCAATTATCTGCGGCTCCCTGCCAAGGGCTCAGGGGGGCGGCGGGTGCTGGAGGCACAGGGAGGCCCTCTCTCTCTTAGGAACCTGCCTGCCTTCCCCCTGTTTTGGGGGTGGCTCTGCCCATAGGGACCCTCAATTCCCATTCCCCAGGCTGTGGGTTGAAGCTGCAGGCTTGAGCGAGGACAGCTTTGCCCGGCACAGCGGGGATTTTGGGGCTCTGAGAAGCGCCGTGCGGGCACCACCAGCCGAATGGCGGCTCCCCGAGCCGCCCACCGCGGCGGTGCAGGGATGTGGGGGATCCAGCACGGGCGGCCCCGGCTTTCCGGGTGCAGCGCGTGACGGTGGCAGGCAGGTTTGGGTGCCTGCCAGGCCCCGCAGGTCCCCGCTGCCTGCCTGCCTCCCCCGCTCCCCTCCACTAATCACCTCGTCATCGGGGCGAGCTGCATCCCAGCTGGGATGGGGGGGTTGCCATGGTGAAGGAGGATGCTGGTTGCCTAGCTACATCCATCCCCTCGCCCACCCGCCCTGGACCAATTTGGCATGCGTGGTCCCCCCTCCATCGCTGGCTGTGTGCCTCTGGGGAGGTGCTGGCTGGTGGGGGTCCCCGCGGAGCCCCCAGAGGGGCTGGCCAGGGCACGGTGGGAGCGACAGGGGGTTTCCCATCAGCTGGGAATGGTTTCCAAGGAACAGTCTCCATGACGGCCCCATCACACTCTGGCGGCTCATTGATTTGCTGCCGCTGGTGCTCCGGTGTCCTCCCCCAGCCTGGTGCCTGCTGGGCTGGTGGCTCACGCAGCCAGGCACGTGAGAGGACCTGGGTCCTTACCGGGGCACAGGGTGGTCCCCAAACCTGGTCAGTAGCTGACAGGGTCGTGAGGGGACAGGGTTGGGTGAGCAAGTTGCTGTGAGACAGTGGTGGCTTGCAGCACAGCAGTCAGTGGGTCCCCGTGCCCAAGCGACTGCTCCGTCCCCAAACTTGGGACCCTTCCCCATAGCTGCCACCAAGGGTTGGGGGATAGGCCCTGCCCCACATCCTGGCTGCCTTGCCTCGCAGCCTGGCCCTTGGGGCTGTTGATGGACAAGGGGTTGGGGTGGCTGTGTGCTAGTTTGGGGACACCAAACTGGACCCCAGGACATGCCCTGAACTCAATGTAAGCAGGATGGGGAGGTGGGGGGAGCTGCCCCACACTCCTCCTGGCTTTGGCTCACCCGTGGTGTCTCCCCAGGGCCCTCTACACGTACGAGGATGGCTCTGATGACCTGAAGCTGGCAGCGTCGGGAGGTAAGGCCCTCTGTCCACTCCGCCGGCTCGGCTGTGTCGGTGTTTTCCCCGTCACCTGTTCCTGGTGCTGGGTGGACGTGGGCTGACGGTGCTGTGCCAGGTGGAGGTTTGCTGGAGCTCTCTGGCCACTTTGAGATTCAGAAGGTGATGTATGGCTTCTGCAGCGTCAAGGACCCCCAGGCCGTGCTCCCCAAATACGTCCTCGTCAACTGGGTGAGTGTGGGGGGCCATGCTGAGGGGGGCTGTGCCGTGCCCACGGGGATATGGCTGGGTGTGAGGGATCTGGCAGTGGCCAAGGGGGTGTGGGTGCCCCACAGTCCTCCTGCCCCGTTGTGGTCAGTGGGGTGGGGGTCCCCCTGCTGCCCCTCTCGGCTCAGTCCCTCCCTGGCTGCCACAGGTGGGTGAGGATGTGCCGGATGCCCGCAAATGCGCCTGTGCCAGCCACGTAGCCAAGATTGCCGAGTTCTTCCAGGTGGGTGACGCTGTGGAGGGGGGGTGAAATGTTGCCAAGGCACTGATCCTGAACCCTAATGGCTGCTTGCACCCCCCAGGGTGTCGATGTCATTGTCAATGCCAGCAGCGTGGAGGACATTGACCCAGGGGCCATCGGGCAGCGGCTCTCCAACGGGCTGGCCCGTGTCTCCAGCCCGGTGCTGCACCGCCTGCGGCTGCGCGAGGACGAGAACGCTGAGCCCGTGGTAATGTCCCCACGGCAGCGATGGCGATGGTGGCGGGACCGGGGCATCCCTCCCGCCCGGGGCTCCTGTCTGCCTCAGCCCCTCACCCCTTGTGCCGCTTACTGTAACCCCACCTCGCTGATCCCAGCCCCTCCACCCCCCCTGCCTCTCCTCCGTCCCAGGGCACCACTTACCAGAAAACCGATGCCACCGTGGAGATGAAGCGGCTCAACCGGGAGCAGTTCTGGGAGCAGGCAAAGGTGGGAAAGGGGGGGGCAGCCGGTGGTCCCCAGGGAGCGGGGTGAGCTGCTGGCTGGCTGATGGGCAGCCCCCTCATTCATCCCCCCACCACCAGAAAGAGGAGGAATTGCGTAAGGAGGAAGAGCGGAAAAAGGCCCTGGATGCCCGGCTGCGGTTCGAGCAGGAGCGGATGGAGCAGGAGCGGCTGGAGCAGGAGGAGCGGGAGCGGCGCTACCGGGAGCGCGAGGAGCAGATCGAGGAGCACAGGCACGGCCGGGGTTGGGTGGGATGTGGGTACGGGATAGCCGCACACGTGGTGTGAGGGGCTGGGTGGGCACATGGGTGTCCCTCGCAGGGCTGGATGGGTTTGGGGCAGGGACGGGCAGGAGCCGATGCCCAGCGCCTCTCCCGTTCTCCCACTGCAGGCGGAAGCAGCAGAGCATGGAGGCAGAGGAGGCCCGGCAGCGCCTGAAGGAGCAGTCCATTTTTGTAAGTGCCGCGGCGGGACTGGGGCCAGGATCGGAGCCAGGGCTGCCACTGGCATTACCCCCGGGGAAGGGCTTTCCCCAGCTGGGTGCCCGGGGCTGGGAGGTGATGCTGTGTCTCTTCCCAGGGGGACCAGCAAGAGGAGGACGACCGGCAGCAGTTCAGGAAATCGGAGTCAGAGGTGGAGGTGAGCGTGGTGATGGCTGTGCCCAGTGCTGGTCCTCGCTCCCCATCCAGCAGTGCCCACAGACAGATGGGAAGGCAGCTGTGGGATGCATGGAGGGTGGTCCCAGAGCCCCACACCACCGGGGCAGTGGGGCTCAGCCTTCACCATCCCCACAGGAGGCTGCTGCCATCATCGCTCAGCGGCCCGACAACCCCCGGGACTTCTTCAAGCAGCAGGAGCGGGTGGCATCGGGCAGCAGCGATGCTGTCTCACCAGGCAGCCACAGGACAGGTGAGGGGCTGTGGGGGGCTCTGGGCACAGGGGTGGGCACCGAGAGACCAGGGCACAGGTGAGTGCAGCGTCACAGCTCCACGGGTCGCAGTGGGATATAGAAAGACCAGAGATGCAATGTGGGGAGGGGGTGTCCCCTCTGCCATCACTGGCGCTGTGGTTCTGGGTGCCAGGGGTATGAGGATGGCAGGGGATGTCCTGCTCTGCTGTGCCACCATCACTGCCACCATCACCGCCACTGCCACCGCACCTCATGTGGCCCCTGCAGCTGGGGCAGCTTCTCAGGGGCTGGATACTGGGGTGTCTTCAGCAAAATAGGACTCATCCTGCTCCCTGCTGGGTGTCGTCCGCTCACCTGTCGTGGCACTGTGCCTGCAGCCAGGCTGGCAGCATGGTCGGTGTGCAGGGGTGGGCAACGGTGGAAGTCCAGGGATGGCTTGGGAATGCATCCCACGGTGAGAGCTAAAAGGGACAGGAGAGAGTAGGGCAGATGTGGGGCTCTCAGTGTGCTGCCAGCTGGCAAGGAGTGCCCCATGGATGGGGAAGCTGGGCTGCCCCACAGTCTGGGGTCCAGTGCTGGGGCTCTTTTTGTGCATCTAGAGAAGGGCTCTCTGTCCTGCTGGGTGCCTCCAGCCGTGGGGCCGTGTCACGGGGCTGTGCTGGGGGCCTGTGCCGTGGGGCTGTGCTGGGAGGGAGCCTGTGACGTGTGTTCTTGTGTGGTGTGCCATGGGCTGTGCCATGGGCTGTGCCGTGGGGCTGTGCCGTGGGGCTGTGCCTCGGGGCTGTGCCTCGGGGCAGTGCTGGGGGGATGTTCTGCGGGGATGTGCCGTGGGTCGTGCTGTGGGCTCTGTGTTGTGCCCGTGCCGTGGGTTGTGCCGTGGATTCACGCTGTGGGGCTGTGCTGTGGCTGAGCAGATAGTTGGTCCCACGGCCGTGTCCTGGCCTCTCTCCCCACCCGGCCAGGCAGTGCTGCCTCACATCCTTCTGTCCTGCTGCCTTTCCATCCTCTTGTCCTGCCATTCTCCCACCATGCTGCCTTCCACCCTGCTGTGCTCCCATCCCGGTGCCCTGGTGCTCCAGCCCCGCCATGACTGCGCTGAGCAGGGACTGATCCATCTCTTTGCTCTCTCTCTCTCTCCGTCCGTCCGTCTGTCTGTCTTTCTCTCACAGGTCGTCTGCACTGTCCTTTCATAAAGACAGCTGACAGTGGGCCGCCTTCTTCCTCCTCCTCCTCCTCCTCCCCCCCACGGACCCCCTTCCCCTATATCTCCTGCCACCGCACTCCAAATCTCTCCTCTTTCTTCCCATGTAGGTAGCTGGGAGCTCCCGGGCGTGCAGCTCCGGGGTCGAGCCGCGGGCAGCTGCCCCCCAGCCCACCCAGCCCCACGGCACACCGGACCGGCAGCGGAGGCAGCGCGGGCACCCCGAGGGGGACAGGCACCCTGGGGGGGACGGACACCCAGGGGGGGACCGTGCCCCTGCTAGGGCTGGCCCCATGCTGGTCCCTGTGCCCCTGGGGACGGGACATCGGGCAGGCTGTGCCCGTGGGTCAGATGGGGACAGGGCAGAGCTGTGCCTGGGGAGGTGACGGTCCACACTGGGGTGGAATAGACTGTGCCCATGGGGTAGAGTGGGCACAGGGCAGGCTCTGCCCATCGGGTAGCAGTGGACAGGACAGCTGTGCCCTGGATGTGCCCATGGGGCAGGGTTGGGCAGCGTGGGAAAGGCTGTGCCCAGGATCACGTGCCAATGGGGCAGAAGGGAAAGGGACATCTCTGCCCTGGGCCACGCAGGTCTGTGCCCACAGGGCAGCGTCAGGCAGTGTGGAAAAGGCTGTGCCCAGGATCATATGGAGCTGTGCCAATGGGGCAGAAGGGCATGGAACAGCTGTGCCATGGACCATGCAAGACTGTGCCCATGGGACAGCGTGGAACGGAAAAGGCTGTTCCCAGGAATGTGTGGGGCTGTGCCAATGGGGCAGAAGGGGCCAGGTGGTTCCAGGGGCCATGTAGGGCTGTGCCCCCACAGGCACAGGCGGCAGGGCACAGAGCTGTGCCCCCAAAACCTGTGCCAGGGCACAGCTGAGTGACACATGACCAGAGCCAGTGTGCACCACAGCAGGCATGGGGCTGCCTGTCCCTGTGCCCAGCAGATGTGGGGGCTGAGACTCGTGGGGGCGGTGGGGACACCTGGAGGGGACATGGTGGTTGCTGCACCCACGGCAGCCTCCGCCCCACCACCCAGGAGGGGCCGAGGCGGCGGCCGGCACGCAGCAGCGCGCACTTGGCAGCTCGTGGCTGGGTTGGTGTGGGGCAGGAGCAATGCTGGGGCGCTGGATCCCCCCTCGATGTGGGCAGCCCCCCCACGCCGCCCCATCTCCCTTGTCCGCAGGCAGCCAGTCGGACGCCTTCCGCAAGGNGCAGCCCCCTGGGCTCTGCTGCAGCCCCCCAGCTGCCCTTGCATGGCTCAGTGCATCCATGCTGTCCCATCTGCATCCCTCGGCATATCCCCGCTGTCTCTGCTGTGTCCCCCAGCACGTCCCCGCCGTACCTGCTGCTCCGTGCCGCTGCAGTCCCGCCGTCTCTGCTGCATCCCCCAGTTCAGCCCCGCCAGCACTGCTGCATCCCCCAGTGCAGCCCCGCCGGCACTGCTGCATCCCTACCGCCTCCAGTGCATTTTCCAACGCCAGTGCATCTGTACTGTCTGTGCTGCACCCCACGCCATGCATCCCCCCCATCTCCAGTGCATTCCCCCTGCTCCGTGCGTGCCGGCCATCCCTGCTGCATCCCCCGGTGCAGCCCTGCTCTCTCTGCTGGGTCCCCCAGCGCGACGCTGCCCTGTCTGCGCCGTCCTGCCGTACGTCCTTTCCAGGGCTGCTGTATCCCTCTGTGCATCTGCTCTGCCCCACTGCATCCCCAGGGCACCCCAGCCAGCTCTGCTGCTGTCACCGTGTGTCCCTGCTGTGTCCCCACTGCTGGCCCCTTGGCATCCTCTGGTGCATCCCAGCTTTCCCTTCTGCATCTTCTCAGGGCACCTCTCCTGTTCCCTCCACAGCCCTTTCTGCCTCCCAGCCACTCTCCAAGGGATCACCTTTCCCCTCCCCATGTGCCCTCGCTCCCCGGTGCATGCCACAATCCCCTCCCTGCCCAGGCACCCCCACCCATCCTTGCAGCATCCCCCATACTGTGCCCAGTCCAAAGGACTCCAAATTCCCCCGAGCCGCATCCTTGTCCCCNCCCGCGCGCCCGCTGACCAGACGCCGGCAACGCCCAAAGGTGGGCGCAGGGCTGGCGCTGCCTCCCCCTGCCTAGGGCTCCCGGGTGCATCCCCGCTGCAGCCCCCTGGGCTCTGCTGCAGCCCCGCCAGCTGCCCTTGCATGGCTCGGTGCATCCATGCTGTCCTGCCCACATCCCTCGGCATATCCCCGCTGTCTCTGCTGTGTCCTACAGCACATCCTCGCTGCAGCCCCCTGGGCTCTGCTGCAGCCCCGCCAGCTGCCCTTGCATGGCTCGGTGCATCCATGCTGTCCTGCCCACATCCCTCGGCATANAGCCGCATCCTTGTCCCCGGGCAACCCCCAGCCCTGGACAAGGGTATCTGTCCCCACTGACTGCTGTCCCCTCCTTGCAGAGTCCCCCAGCCCCAGCGCGCAGGAGCCCGGGCCAGCCACGCCCGAGCAGCACTGGCCCTTCCCGGGGCCCGAGGACAAGGCCATCGAGCCCCCTGTGGACGAGCCCAGCCCCAGGCCAGTGTGGACAGCGGGGGGTGATGCCCTGGGGGACCTGGGGGACCTGGTGACCCTGGAGCCCACCGAGCCCTCCCTGCCACCTGTGGCTGACGAGCCCCAAGCTGGGGAAGCCCCCAACCCCGAGAGCCTCATCGACCTGTGGCAGAGCGACGGGGTGACTCCCCCAGCTGCCTGGCCCCTGCCTGCTGCCCCTGTCCCCGAGACCCCTCCGGCCGTGCTGCCCGAGGAGGGGGCCCTGCTGAGCCTGGACGAGCTGCCTGAGCCCCCCGCCACCTTCTGCGATGCGGAGCAGGAGGATGAGGATCAGGAGGAGGCAGCTGGCGAGGGGGAGCCCCAGTCCCAGGATCTGGGCTGCCAGCACACGCCCGAGGAAGACACCCCAGGCCGAGAGACGCCCCCCATCACCAATGGGGAGATGGCCCCCAAGGATGGGACACCGGGCCGTGGGGAGCAGGTGAGCATCACTGTGAGGAAAGGTCAGCGGGTGATGGGTGGCTGGGGGGGTCCTGACAACCTGCCCCCCCCCCCCCAGGCCAGCGAGGGCTACTTCAGCCAGTCCCAGGAGGAGGAGGTGCCCCCCCCCGAGGAGCTGTCGGCCAAAGCCCCCCAGCCCGTCTTCTACAACAAGCCCCCAGGTGAGTGAGGACGGTGAGGAGGGGGAGTCTGGCCCTCTCTGGGGCACTCCCAAAGCCACCCTGACCCCTCTCCCTGTCCTCCAGAGATCGACATCACGTGCTGGGACGCAGACCCTCTGCCCGAGGAGGAGGAGAGCTTTGGGGGGGCCCTGTAAGCCCAGGCCCCGCTGCCGGCACAGGCA
>VXBT01007381.1:340027-357442 GCA_013400235.1 Oriolus oriolus | reverse complement strand
TCCTCAAGGGGTGACAACTACGTGCTCCCCGGGGTGACGTCCAGCACAGGGACACAGGCAGGGAGGGCACCCCAGCCGCTGGCAAGACCTTAACAGCCCCTGCCCCAGCCCATCCGGCTACTGCAGTGGGACACGTGGCTCTGCAGGGCAGGGGTGCCAGCCTGGCCCCCAGTACAGCGAGGGACTGAAATGGCACTGGGTGTCCTGGGGTCACCCCGCGCCCCTGGGTGCCATACCCCCAAGCAGACCCCTCACCAGCCTGGCCTGGGCAGTTGTCCCCGAGCTAGGGCTGCCCCAGCCATTTGCCATCGGGGGGTTGTCACCAGCTCTTCTCTGCTGTAACTGAGGCCGGTGGTCGTGGCCCCCATGGGAGACCCCACTGGCTCCTGGGGACTGCGCCAAGCTTGGGGTCAAGAGTCCCCGCTGTCCGTTCGCTGCGCCCTGGGGCTGTGCCAGGAGCGGGGCAGCGAGGTTTCGGGGCGGAGCCGTGCAAGATGCGGGTGGGTGACGGGGTGTGGGTGCCCCACGCAGGCCACGACCCCGCCGCCGTTTCCTCCCCGTGGGCAGGGTGGCAGGCGCCCGCTGCGGCGGCACACACGGCGCATTGTTCTGCCGGGGCCCGGCCGGAAGGACTTCCTCCATGCCGGCCAGGGCATGACCTGGGGAATCCGGGCGCTGGCAGCCCACTCCCACCGCATATTGCCCGGGCATAGCGGCTCCGGTGTCTGGCCAAGCCCCACCACCTCGCTCGCAGCAGGGCCGCGGTGGCCGTGTGTCCCCCGGCTCCCTTGGCTTTGGCCCCGACTCACCTTGCTGAAACTCGCCTCCTGCGATCCGACGACCTCACAGCGCGGCCACGGCAGCCGGGCACTGCCGGCTCGGTGGTTGTGGGGGTGCCCCAGCAGCACCCAGGGCGGGCAGGGGGCTGCGGCCATGCGGGGGGGCCGGGGTGCTCCCTTGAGGCATGGGGACCGCAGGGATGGGGGGCACGGTCGGGCCCACGGGCATCGTCAGGTCAGTGCAAGGGCGGGCGAAGGGAGCCAGGCCTCCGGCCCCGACAGCGCCGGGGGCCGGGAGCTGCCTTCCCCTTCCCCTTCTCCCCACGGCGGCGGGGGGAGGCAGGCGGGGGAGCGCTCCCCGAGCCACATGGTGGGCTGGAGGAGGAGCCGTTGCCCAGGCAACAGCTGAGAGCATCCTTCACCCCTGAAAATGGTGTGCAGAGCTGCCGCCACAGCCCCGCAGCCCGGGGCACTGGTCAGGACCCCCATAGCTCGCCTGTGTCTGTAGGGTCCAGAGCCAGCTATTTCGGCTCTGGACATACACCAGCATCCCCTCACCTGCATGCTGCTATCCCCCGGCAAGGGCAGGGATGGGGATGAGACACCCTCGAAATGCTGGGCACCGCTGGGCAGGTGGGAGCAGGCAGAGCCGCTTCCCTGCCCTGCTTAGGGCTGGCCACGGCTCTGTTCACCCCCCGGCCCTGCCCCAGAGCCACCCTGAACATGTGACACACACACGAACACGCTGGTGACCCCAGGACCTTGGTGCCAGGGTGCCATGACCCAGGCAGTGCCAGGAGGGCAGCACACGCATCCTGACTGGGGCGTTCAGAACAGCAATCCCCAGGCAGTCCCATCCCCCCGCCTGCCTTCCATCCTTCCACGGCTGCAGAAAATTCCTGGATTTTACCCCAAGATGCCCCTTCTGAGTGTGAGAACTCCTCCTCGGCCCGCTCCCATAGCAACTGTTCCCTAGCTACCCGGCCGCACTTGCTATTCTCATCCCAGTGCAGCTGCGTGTGGCCCCCCCGCGCTGCGCACGAGGCTGTCGCCGCTGCCGCCAGCCCCGGGCCCCAAACCCACCCTGCATCCCCCACCAGGCTGCCCCCCTTCGACTGCTTCACCCTTGGTGACCGTCGTGACCCTGACCCTGCGTCACCCTGCAGGGTCTCCCCGTGGAGGGGCTGTTCCTTGGGCTAAGGAGCAGCATTCTGTGCTGCCACAAGGTTCCCATTCATGGTGACCCCCCTGAAGCAGTAATTCACCGTGACCACAGGGCAGCAGGACTCTGTCTCAGCCCCACAGCACACCTTTGACGGCCCAGGAGGGGCTGTGCCAGGGATGGACATGCCCCAGAGGGGACTGCAGCAGGCACAAGCATCCCAACAGCACAAGGCCTCATACCTGTCGGGCCCCCACCCTGACCTAAAACATGCAGCAGAAGACACTGAGGGTCATCTGTGGTACTCAGGGCTCAGCCAGCATCAGCCTTTTTGCCTTGGAGGGCAACCCCAGCCCTTCCCTGCAGGACAGGAGCACCAGCAGAGCCCATGGGGCAGCCCAGGAATGAGGTCCCCACTCCCCTTTTTACAGCCACCACCCCTGTACGGCCCAGAGCAGGCCCCCCGTGACACGAGAGCAATACAAGGCACGGCAAATCTTTACACTTAACAAAAGGTTAAAAATTTAAATACTCTCCAACTTTAGTGCAAGGCAAGCAAATGATACCACAGGTCCAAGTAGGTGCTCAGCCCCCCTGGGGGGCCTGGCTCAATGAGCAGAGGCAGCAGCACACGCACATACGCGTGTGCACAGACACACACACACACACACACACACAGAGAAGAGATGAGTTATTGCTCAGGACACAGCTGGGACAAGTGTACACAAGAGGGGACAGGACAAGCTGAATGGAGAGGTGGGCTGATCCCCACGCTGCTCCCCACGGAGCACCCATGGGTGCAGGAGCTGTGCTGGCTCCCCAGAACCCCTGGGGACACACACTAAGCTGGGTCCCAGCCCATTGACTCTTGGGTCACAGCTTCACATGACCCCAGGAAGGGACATTCCCTTTGCCACAGCTTTGCTCCCTGAGAGCAGGGTCCTTTATGTGTCTGCTCCTCCACCACCGAGCTGGGCCTGGGGACAGCCACACCTCTGGAATGCACAGGTCCGGAGCTGGTGGCACTGCACTGTCACCATCCTGCAGCGTGCCAGGCATCAGACCAACCCTTTGGCCACAGCAGCAGCAGGTGCCCGGGAGTGGCCGTGTCCCGCCGTGCCAGCGGTCTGGAGAGGGGCTTGGGATCAGCTCCCCAGAGCTGGCAGCACGTGTGAGACGAGGCAGGAGGCAGCAGGCTCCCGCAGACAGGGACGTGAGGACGAGGCAGTGACGCTCTGCTGCCAGGACGCGATGGGAGACGCTTTGGCACAGCGCTTTCCCGTGCCTCGGGGCTGAGCGAGGGACTCCGCTGGAGCCAGGACACCTCAGCGCAGCCAGAAAGGTCCAGGAAAGATGATTTAGACACCTCAAGGCACAGAAGGCCTCTGTCCAGGACTCCCTGGAACAAAGCTGGGACCGTCACTCCTCCCATAGGAGGACATTTGTGCCTGTGACAGGCACACTGCCCCCACCCATAGATTAAAAACCGACATGTGATATGTACAGACCGACATATATAAATATACATCAAACCTGCGGTGCCGCTTCGGCACCGTGGAATGTGTCAGCAGAGCTGCTCCAGCCTGGCCTTGGCCCACGCTGGCACGATCCCTCCCTCCCACCCTGGGCCTGGGAGGGGAGCGGCAGCAGCACCATCCAAAGTGGCAGATTTGGAAGCGTCCGGGTTTGTCTAAGGGCTTGCCCGCGGTTAGAGGCACCTCAACCCGAGCCGTGTGCTGCTGCCAGCCTTGGAATCATCCTCAACAGTCTTCAAATACAGACGTGTAAAACTGTAAACAAATCCACCTTGTGGGGCCACTGCAACCGTGTCCTTCAGGCTGGGCACTCGGGAGAGGCAAGGGGGTTCCAGGGGCTGGAGAACAAGCTGTGCTCTACAGCCGGATGGGCTCTTCCTCGCTGTCGCTGCAGTTTCCACAACAGTCCTGAAGTCAGAAGGGCAAGGAGAGGGAGGAGGGAGGGAGAGAGGAGCACAGCAAGCAGAGGGTGAGCACAGTCACACAACCCAGCCTACAGCTGCCCTCTGGCAGGGATGGGCCAGGCCCTCCCCCCCCCAGCCTGTGTGCGGGAGAGCTACATGGAGGCAAGGGGCTGGAGGGGACCCCCAGACTGCAGAGGACAGTCCAGCTGCATCTGAAGGTTCAGCCCCTGGCAGACAGACTGGTGAGCACGCAGCTGGCTAGCTCAGAAGCTGTGAGGAAGCTGGGTTCCGGGGACTGCAGCCACCCAGGGACACAGCTCAGTGCCAGCACGGACGCTCGGCCCCGCCCAGGGCTCAGCTGGCCACGAAAGCAGCTGAAGCCCTTTTTGCTGAAATGGGAGTCTGAGCACAGGGCAATGCCAAACCCTTCACAGTTTCTCAGCCCTTCTGTGTGTCCCGGACATCCGGAGAGGAGTGAAGGGAACTTCCCACAGCCCCCTGGGAGCAGAACTCCCAGCAGCGGCAGTGCAGGGGCAACTTTGGCTCAAGCTGAGGGCAAGGCCTCCCCCACAAAGGCAGCAAGAGCAGGGATGCGGGATTAGTGGCTCAGGGGGCAGTTAGAACAACAAGCAAGTTGTGCTCTGCCAGGGGAAGGGGATAGGCACTGAAGGATAACACTCCTCTTTCCCAGATCTTGCCATGTCCGTGGGCCACCGGGTATTTCCCTGAGCAGAGCAGCCAGGAGTGACTGCTCACCTCTGGAAAGAGAAAACACGTGGGAAATCACAGCTCAACCCCTGCTACAAACAGCTGCCCATCCTCTGGCAGGTCCTGCCTGCCTCGGGAAGGGCTGGGTATCCCCAGAGCTGGCTCTGGCTGGGGCAGCCCGCTGAACTGCAAAGCACAACTCGGAGCTTGCCAAGGAGCAGGAGTCAGCACCAGGTGGCTGAGTGGGTCCAGAGCCAACCATGCTGGAGTCCTACAGCTGCACACATCTGCTGAGAGGCAGCAGCCCAGGCTTTGCCAGGCCTGGAAAGAAGGCAAAGACTGTCCTGGGTAGAGGAGACAGGCAGACAAGCAAGCCCACAGCAGCTGCAAGATGTTTCTGTTCTCCTCATCCCTCGAAAGAGCTGCTCTCCGCCTGGCTCAAGATCTGGCAGAAGTGCTCTGAGGAGCACAGACAGCCCATTCTGAGAGCAAGGACTTGTTCAGGGATGGTATTATTCACGTCAGAAGGGAGATGATTTACTATTTTAGAGTCTTCAGCATCCCTCTGCCTGGGTGATTCCAGCATGTTTAGCCAGGACACTCCTTCCCAGCCCCCTCAACTCCCCCAGCATGAGGAGTGCCAGCCAGGCAAGGGCTGGCTCCCTGCAGCCTTGCACGGGTGCCCGAGAGTCCTGGGGTCTGGCCACCCAACACTAGGGGAGACTGCTCGCTGCCCTCTCGTGCCCACCTCCCTGCCAGACCCGCCTGGCACAGGCAGGTGCAGGATCACTGTTGCTGGGAGTCTGGCTGGGGAGGAAACGCTGGGCAAACTCTTACCTGTCTGCTGAACAAACGCTGGAGTAATCCTTTCTTGGGCTGTGGAGAAGGCTGCCCTTTCCAGTCCAGGTCTGGGGGCACTGTGCCATCTGTGCTAAAGACATTCAGCTCCTTAAAACACTCAGTCTCAATCATCTGGAAGAGGGGAAAGAAGGCTGCAGCAATTGCCACACGGAGCCCATCACTGAGGGCCCAGCAGAACACGAGAGCAGCAGGGACAGCATGGGGACACTGCCCTCGGCCATGGTGGGCACAAGCAGGAGCAAAGACCTACCTCGTTCTGCCAAGGAATGGGCACACTCCCTGTGGCAAACTTCTGGTAGAAGTCATTGTCTGTGGGCTCCAGCTCCACTCCTTTCACCGTGGAGAACTGCTCGATGTCCAGAACATCCTTGCAGTAGATGGCCTGGGGCTACGCAGCACAAAGATTGCTCTAATGCCAGGCTCCACCTTGATGCCACCACCTCCATCTGCTGCTCACGGTCAAGCCCAGGCCACCTCTCCCTGCAGCCCAGAGCTTGCTGGACCCCTGTTCTGCCAGGTCCAGGGAAGGAGATGGGCCCCATCTCCCCATGCCAAGGCTCCCTCTTCCCTTGACACCACCATTGACTGAAAAGGTCAGGACTTACATCTGGCTTGAAGGGAGGGTCCAGCATGCCAGCTTCCAGCCTCTTGAAGTTGAGGTGCTTGAAGAGAGGGTGTTCTTTCACTTCCTTGGCCCCAGCTCCTCGGCACCCCAGGCGCTCCAAAGGGTCCTTGCACAGGAGCTGCGACACAAAGGAAATCAGCGTCCTGGGGGAAGGGTGCTCTGTGTGCAGGAGCAGCCCTGGGTTCCTGCAGCATGTTCTAGGGAGAGCACAGGCCTGCTGGGCAGCTGGGCAAGGAATGAAGGCACTCTGAACCCTCCTGTGCTGCCTTACCAGAGACAAGGGAACCTGGCTGTCACCTCTGAAGGGAGCAGCCCCCATGTTTTGCTGCTGCATGCACGGAAGCGGTGGGAGTGAAGGGACAGGGCTGCACACCCGTACCATGGTGCAGAGCGAGCGGGCGCAGGGCGAGAACTTCTCCGAGTACTCCTCCTGCACTTCCTTCACCAACCGCTCCACCTCCTCCCGCTTGATCTTCTTCTTGCGCTGCTGGAACGGGGACTGGCCCTCGATCATCTCGTACACCAGGCAGCCCAGAGCCCACCAGTCCGGGCTGAACGTGTAGCGCTCGTTCTTCACCACCTCCGGAGCTGCAGAGGAGCAGGGGCGAGGGATGTGTGAGGGCAGGGAGAGCACATCTTTTGAACCACTTTTTGCTCAAACCAGGGTCACTTACCCATGTAGCCAACTGTCCCCACCCGGCCCTTGATCGTTTGGCCCTCTGGCACATGCACAGCTAGTCCCAGGTCTGAGATCCGGATGTGACCTGCATAGAGGAGGGGACAAGTTAACAGGACAAAGTCAGGGGGCAGTGTTTGAAGCTGCCAAAAACACAGGTAAGCAGAGCCAGAAAAACCTCAGGCTCAAGGCTCCTCTTGACCCTGCACTCACCATGGTCATCCAGTAATATGTTCTCCGGCTTCAGGTCCCTAGGAGGGAAGGGACTCAATTAGCAAGAAGCATGTTGTCAAAGCAAAGGACACAAGCAACAGTCACATCTCAACAAGTCACAGATAAGCAACTTTAGGATGCAATGCCCCTGCCTTGGGCACACAGATAACCTTCCCCTCACCCTCTGCCTCAGAGTTGACCCTGCAAGCTCTCCCCTCCTGGGCAGAGAGGTCGGAAACAACAACCTTCAACCCTCTGCAGAGAGCCTGGGGCTGGTTCCCTCTTTGCAGGTGCCATGCAAGTGAGATGGAACAGAGGCTTCTCTGCTTATCCTGCCCCAGGGCAAGGTGGGACCAGAAGGGACTTCCTGGCCAGTGTTTAGCCATGCTATCCTAACACTGCATCACACCCCCGTGAGTACAGTCAATCCACTTGTTCTCCCTCCTCCCCAGCTCTCGAGCACATTGGGGCAGCCTACCCTCCTTTGTTCTAGTGTCAATACTGCCCAGGGAGTTCAGTGCCTGCCCTGAGACATTCACAGCATGATCACATCCTGTTCTTGGTGATCATTTACCAGCACAAGGAAGCCAAGCTAAGCTCTCCCTTTCTCCCACAAGATCAGCTTTCAGTTCCCCGATTCCTCTCACTCAGCTCTGTGCTGCTTTCAAGCCTTGAGCTTATTTTCTTGAGCAGACCCAGCTGGGCTGGTAAGAGCAGCAGGAACCCTCTTGCTGCTGCAGGCCCTACAAGCTCTCCCAGCAGGGACCAGGCAGCACGCACCTGTACACTATCCTCTCCTGGTGCAAGTCCTCGAGGCCGCAGCAGATCTCAGCAGCATAGAAAGCTGCCCGGGGCTCCTCGAAACCAGCCTCTCCCATGTGGTAGATATGGAACTTGAGGTCCCCTCCATTCATGAGGGTCAGCACTAGGCAGAGAGCATCTTTAGTTTCATATGCATAGGCTAAGCTCACCTGCAATTCAGGGCAGAAAGGCTGTTAGAAGACACAGCTGGAAGAGGGAGGTGCCCACACTCCCATGGACACTTTGCCACCCAAGCAGCCACTCATGGGCTCAGGACTGGGCCTTTGCCAGCAGAGGAGGAACTGTGCAAACCCAGGGAGGACATGGCAGTGCCCAGCAGTCCCAGCACACTATTTCCCTGAGCCACAGCTGCTTCCCCCCAGGGGCAGGCAGCACCCAGCAACAACACTGGGGCAGTGTCTGATGAACCTGCTGCAAAGGGAGGTTCAGGCTTTCCATACCTCAGTGCACCAAGGTAGAGCTCCCAGTCACACAGCCCAGGGCTGGGCTTCTCCCCACCCCACTGTCTGGAGAGACAGTTCCCACTGTTTGCTTGTGCCCCAAAAGTCACAACGGCGCCTGTAACACCAGATGGGTGTTTGGGGCTGACTTTGGGGGCATTTACAGCACATTGTGGAGGCAGTAAAGGTCCTGCCAGACTGCAGCCTTGTGAGAAATGTGCAGCCACCAGGACCTTGCCCCATGGGAAGAGCTTGCTCCTGCCTCTCCACTCCAGGTGAGGAGCACAGAGGTGCCAGGCTGGCTGGTTGGAGGAAACATCAACCATCGCAGCAAAGTGAGAGCAGTTCCTATGTACTTACTACAAACCTACTGTTCACTTTTTCCAGGATCTGTTTTTCATTCAGGGCCATGGCTTCTCCCTTCCTCTTTTTGATCCGTTTCTTCTCCAGTTTCTTGCAGGCGTACATCTTCCCTGTGGCACGCACTTGGCAGGCACACACCTGGAGGGAGGACAAGGCTCAGCACCCTCCCACTGCCATTTCCAGAGTGGGGGTCTAGGTTCTGCTCTCAGGAAGAGGCACAAGAAGGCAAAGAAGCCCGTTGTCAAAGCAAAGACAGGGAACAGTGACAGCTCCAGATGTCACAGAGAAGCAGGAGCCCAGCTGTAATGCCTCTAACACCTTTAGCAGCACCATGGCTGCTGCCTGGCAAGACAGAAGGCCACTCCATTAACAGAAGGAAGCCTGGCAGGAAGCTTTCAGGAGTGCAGTTTGCCCTGTCAAGACACAGGGAACAGACCTGACTGCCCAGTTAGCACGAGCCCTGTGGTGCCTAATGCTACCAACCCTGCACAGCACCTCCCACACCTCCAGCACCTGGACAGAGGTGAGCTCCTGCCTCTCAGGGAGAGCTGACAGGTCATGCACGGCCCTGTCACAGCCCAGCACAGAGCCCCCACAGCCCACCCAGCCAGCAGCACCTGCCTCCAGGTGCTGGAGCAGCTTGTGGCACCCTGATGGCCAACCCAGGCCTGCCTCTGGCAGCAGACAACAGTGGCTGTGTGGTACCCTGAATGCAGAGGAAATGGTGGTTACTCACCTCCCCAAAACCGCCCTTACCCAGCACACGGTACTGGCGGAAAGTGTTTTTGGTCACTGGCTGCCTGTGAGGGAAAGGAAACCAGAGTGAGATGTGAGGAAGGAGAGAGCAGGGGCTGAAGCCCAAACTACCTCCGTGCCCTGGCCTGAGAGATTGTGGCTCATCCCAAACCCCTGCTCAAGCAGGCCTTACTTCCCTGTGAGGCAAGCAAGGCTGGGGCTGCTGCTGGTGCCAGCAAAAGGCCCTGAGGGACAGCAAAGGCCAGGCTCTTGGCTCTTGCCAGGGCCCAGCATGGGAAGGAGCCCCAGGGACCCCTCAGGCAGGCTGTGTGAGGAGGGTGCAGGTTTCCCAGCGGTGCGGGGAGCGTTACCGTTCCAGCCATTTCCACTGCAGGAAGCGGTTGAAGTACAAGCTGTCGAGGTAGTCGGCAAAGGGAGCCACGCTCAGGTAGTCGTGGATAAGCCTAGGAGAGAGCAGAGCCAGCACGGTTCCTGAGAGCTGATCACAGCCCTGGAAAAAGCCAGCAGCCCCAGGAAAGAGGAGGTGAACAGCCCCAAAAGCCTGTTTACCCCGCCATCCCCTCACCCAGCCTGGTGCTGAATCACCCACGTAGCCCTGGCCCAGAAAGCCCCGCTCCATGCGAAGCCTGATGCAAAAGGAAGGTGCGTTGGAGGCACCACTGTGACAAATGCAGCGCCCTGGGACCGGGCTGGCACTGCTAATTGTGGCCTCTTGGCACCAGCCAGGGCTGCAGGACAAAGGGGGACAATGGGACTCTTTGCAATTGCCCTTCTGGTCACAGGGCAAACGTGCACGCAGGCCGTAATCAGCTGCTAGCAACGTTCAGCACCAGGCGCTGAGTTGTTCACTATCAGATGAATATCCAGCACAAAAGGCCACAGGGGATCCTGCTCGAGAGAGCTAACTGCCTTGGAGAGCTGTGCCAGGGCTGCCCAGCGGAGTGAGGAGCCTTAGACACAGTGTCTAGACTGGAAACACGCATCAAGGAGAAGCGGATGGGCTCTTCCCTTTCAGAGCTTGCCAAGAGGAGGCAGGGCCCAGCCTGGAGGCTCTGCATTCAGACACGACACTGGTTACCACACACGGAGCTAACGCTCCCCAGAAGACTGCAGCAAATGTGTTGCCACAGCCCTGCACTCAGTTAGGCAACACGCTCCAGCTACTGTGCAGGGAGGGGTGAGCCTGTAAGCCCGGTTTGCCCAAGAGCTTCCGCTTCACACCCGGAGCCAGGACCTCGGCCACCGCTTCTGCGATGGGAACAGAGGTGACCTTAGACCCCTGCAGCAACAGCCAGAGTAACCCAACCACAACAGCCACTTCTGCGGCCGGCGGGACAGGATGGCTGGCACAGGACTGCAGTCATTGGCTCAGCTCGGCAGGAGCCTACGAGATCCTGGCACAACACTGGGAATAGCACTGCCTCATGCTGAAACAGGGTCTTCCCAAATGGCAGCTCAGCCTGGGAGGACTGACAGAGGTTTCTGCAGCAGCTCGTGGCTCCCAGAGCACAGGATCCTTGTGCTCACTTTCCTGGAGCTGGGCTGCAAATTGCTGGTCCAAAACTGCCCAGGCCCCAGCCTTAGCATCAGCCATCACTCTCCCAGGGGAAAGGACCATGGGGTACAAGGTGAGTCAGCTGCAGCATCATCCCCGTGCCAGGTGAGACCTGCAGGCACAGCCCAGCCCTTCAACTTACTTAGTGCATTCCTTGAAGAGCTCCTTGGAAGGTTCCTGCTCCAGCCTCTCACAACAGGCATCCACCAGTTGTGAGGGAACTTCAGGCACATGGTCCTCACTCTGGGGACAAAGGGATGGAGTCAGACATAGGGAGCAGAGCCCCAGGGTCCTGCTTTAGGGTCAGTGGGCAAAGCAGTGTGGTGGCTTGTGAGGTGGTATGGTGGCTCAGCATGTTGGCTGTGGCAGGACATGGGCAATGTCAGCTGTTGGCCTTCCAACTGTTCTACCCTTGCAGGCAGCAAACACAACCCTCTTACTCACGTTTGGCTTCAAGTACTTTTCAATCAGGTGCTGCCCACATTCCTTCCTCTTCTCATCTGGAGCCACTTCGTACCCTGCCTGCAGAGAGCAAACAAACAGTGTGAGGGCCAGGTCCAGCCAGGAACCCAGCCTTGCTACTGGGCAACAGCTGTGGAGCAGCAACACCCTCTGCCCAAAGCTTCCCATGCTTTCCTTGAAAACCAGATCTCCAGCAAACAGCCCCCTAAGCAAAGGCCCAGCCCTATCTGGGCTGCGACTCACAGGTTTTTCCTACAGAAAAACCCTGTGTGCCCAGAAGCACCTGCTGGAGCACCCAGCCAACCAGTTTGTGCCCAGGGTGTCAGGAACATCCCTGTCTCCCCCAACGAAGCCTGATGGGCTTTGCTCTTACCACGGCATCCAGGAACTTGACGCAGCGTGAGAGCTCGGGGCGTGTCTCGCAGAACTGCCGGAAGAGCATGTGCCCAATGGGCTGCTTCTCGCACAGGCTGTGGTAGTCCCGCTCTGCAAACGTGGAGAAGGTAACTCACTCCCAAATCCCCAAGGAGCAGTCCCAGCCCACCACCCCAGCCAAGCAGCAGTGGGGGAATTGTGACTCCTCAGCTGGGATGCTGATGGGTCCCACCAGCCTGAGACTCCCAGGAGAGCCAAGCGCGCTCAGTGGGGAAAGGGACATTACTGAGGTTTTACAGTCCCCTGTGGAAGACCCTCCTCCCTGAAAGAGGATTGATCTGCTGTTCTGTTCAGCCTGAACCTCTTGTTCCTAGCAAGGGACCTCCGTATCTCCTGCTTGCCTAAAGGCTCTCTCCTCCTCTCTCCACAGAGATCGACCAACTACTCCAGACACACAATTTTCCTTGGAACATGAAGAACACACCAAGCTTATCTCAAGGCAGATCTTCCAGGCCAAGAGTTTTTCTGATGACTCCTTCAAACCACTTGTATTCCCAAAGGTGCTGCTGCAAGACCTGACATCAGAATGGGAGGCACCATTCCCACAGATGTCCTGCTGATGTGCACACAGCAGTCAGAACTCCCCACTTCATGGGACAGCCACTTGCTTGTACATCAACTCCTACTGCCCTTCACAGCTTGCAGATTCCTCCTACCCCTCTCTGAACTCTGGCAGCCCAGGCACAAACCCCTTTGACAACCCAGAGCACTTCCAGTTCTCTGCTTTTTTCCTCCCCTTCCACTCAGAAGACGCTGTCTGATCGCAGGCCAGTGACAGCCACTGCCACCGAGGGCTGTGGGCTGCCTGCAGTGCAGATGTGCAGCCACCCAGGGAATCCCAGTGCCGGGTACTCCCAGCCTTCCCCTCCCTGTGCAGCAGTTTCTCCCGAGGAAGCTACAGCTTCCTGAGGGTGCAGGAGAGTGCAGAGCTGGGCGGGCTGTGGTGGGGGAGGAGGTGGCCTCGCCAGCTCTGCCGCACCAGCCGGTTTCCTTGTGTCTGCAGGGGAAGGAGTTCCCTTCAGCTGGGGAGGACCAGAGTTTGCTGTCGGCGAGATCAGAAGCTTTCGGCTGCCCTGGTGGCTGCCCAGGCTCACACGAGGTTACTCCCCGTGGTCAGGGCACAAAAAGCTGAATTCTGCAGTGGGCAACCAGCCCACCACGCCCACGGTCCTGCCAAGACTCTGGAATAGGAAAGAAATGCCTTTCTAGCAGGCTGTGAGGTGAAAAGAAAGAAAGACACCCCAGCCAAAGAGTGCCCAAGCACAAGGAACGGGGTCGTCTCTCCCATGGGAAAACCAAGCGAAGCTGCTGCCACCTGGGTCAGAGCACTCCTCACGTGCCTCTCCAAGGGGAAGTGAGACAAGGGCGGTGACAGCCAGTGGCTGGGAGGGACTCGCTTCCCAAATCTTCACAAGGTCACTGTCCTGGACAGCAGGACAGCAGAGACAGAGACCACCAGCACTCACTGCTGGCAAATGGGTGAAGTTCAGTGCTGGAAAACATCATGACAGCCACAGGAAGGGTGGCTGCAGGCAGCGAATGGACAAAAGCTGAGGGAAAGCGCTGCTGAGGGCACGCAAGTCAAAGGGGCAGAAAGGGTTTGGATGGTCAAGATGAGAGCTGCAAGGAGAGGCCAGGCCAGAGCGCTGCTCAGCTCTCCGACCTTGCTCCAGAGAGGCAGCCAGCAGCAAATCCAAGGCTGGAGCCTCCATACAGCCACACCTGGCTGTGAAGCCAGCCCTGAGAGATGGTGCACAGGTTGTGTGGCAGAGGGAGGTGGGGACAGCCTGCACCGGGCTGCTGTGAGCTTGAGGGTTACAGCGTGGATGAGTGAGGTTGAGTTTCTCCAAGTCCTACAGTTCCATGGGGCCCAAAGGATTGCCAGGACTGGAAAATCTGGGCAGGGCAGAACTGGGAATTTGAGCTGCAGAAACGTCCCAAAGCCATTTGTTTCAGTGACACCTGTTCTGAAAAAAGGCCAGCGCTGTGCCACTCTCCAGCTGGCAGCTGAATCTGGACTGAAAACTTAAACAAGCTCTCCTCTTCCCAGGAAGCAAAGCACTTGCACCCTCTGTGCCCCAAAACAATTTCACATGATCTCAGGACCAAGCCTGCTGCACAAACAACATTAAAACCATGAAGAGTACAAAGTACAGAATGAAAATGACAGGCCAAGCCCAGCCCAACTCCAGTTCTCATCCACACCACACAGCAAGAACCCAGTTTGCTTGAGAAGAGCTGCTGCTAGAATGTTAGAAGCTGAGATCTGGGGAGCTGAGCTGAATCCAGCCAGGGAGAGCAGAGGACGTTAGCAGGACCTTTGTTACTTTTGCAAAGGCACCCCGGAGTGACACTCCAAAACTCTGCGGCACGGAGCAGGTCTGTTTGCACACAAAACGTGATGTTCCTCTAGTGAAGCTCATCACAGCCTCGCAGGCGTGTGGGTACATCAGCAGCCACTTACCGACCCATCATTTCTTCCCTGCACCCTGAACTTCAGGCAATCCTGGCTGGGATTTGCCCTGTTCCATGTCCCTGACACTCAGCTTGGGGTGCACAACTCTCCCACACACGCGCTCGCCCGCCAGCTCTCACCAAGCCCCGCGTCTCACCCAGGGTTTGCCGAAGGTCCTCGCAGAGGCTGATGTGGGGGAACTGCAGCATCTGGCGCCATTTCTTGCTCTTGCCTTTCCGGTTTCCTCCACCACCTGCAGGGCACACAAAATCAGTACCATGAGTCAGGAAGCAAAGGTGTCTGACTGCAGCCTAGCCTTGCCAGGAGCTGAGGAAGGAGCCTCTCTCTAAGTCCAGGCAAGGAAAACAAGACCAAAGTGGTACAACCATCTCCTTGTGGGACAAAAGTGTTGGAGCCTTGATTGCCAGAGGAAATGGGCAAACCAACCTCTGGCTGATGAACAAATCCTGAACAAGAACTTGAAGACCTTTCCCTGCTTGGAGAATCCCAGCAGGGCAGGAGTGTCCACGGCCACAGCAGTTCTTGGCTCCCAGGCCTGTCCCCAGCACCTCTGCATAACTAATCACCCCTCCAGGCCATGCCTTGATTGGTGTGAAGCTCTTCCTGCTGCAGTTAAGATGTTCATGCCACCTACTCATTCCAGACTGATTGCTTACTCCAGGGAGGGGCTCTCAGAGGGAGGCCATGAAGCTGGGAGACAGGAATTCCTGCTCTAATCCTGGCTCCACAGACAACTCGCTGCACTGCCTGGGGCTCATCACTTCAGTTTCCCACCTGTGAAGTGGGGACACTCCCACCTTTCTCCAGAGATAAGCCAGCCTCAGAAAATCCAGATCCAAGAACCAGGTATTATTCCAGCTTCAGCTGCTGGAGTAAATGCCCTGTGATGTAGGACAGGGTGGGAAAGCTTCTAGATAGACCAAAAGATTTACATCATAGCAAGCACTAAGTACCGATTGCTGGGATCAGCCAACCTCCAGGGATTGCTTTCCCGGTGCCAACACACACAATTTCCCACCTCTCTCTGGAAATTCATTAAATCACCCTGCCAAAGTGGTCGGGCCAAGAGCTGGGCCCAAGGCCCAGCTTTCTGAAATCACAGGGGGGTTGAACATAATTTATCAGCTCTTGAGAAACACTTTCATAACACTTTCCTCCACCGCAGATGCAGTTCAGCCCCGAAGCCTAGACACAGTCCCGTGGCATCCAGCTCCCTGCGCCGCAGGAGGCCCCGGATGGACACGCAGGTGGTGTGGGGCCATCCCGGTCAGCCTCGAGCGGTGCCAGCCCCAGGTCTGAGCCTCTGTCACTCCGTGGGTCCCTGCGCTGCATCTGCCCCGCACCAGCAGCTGGGCCGCACGATTGTACAAACTCAGGAAGGAAGTGACTCAAGGGTAAGCAGGGCTGGAAGAAACCAGCGGCGCAGACACCTTCTCGTCAGCGACAACGCAGCGGATGGGGGCAGCGAAACGAGGGCAGGGGAGGACAGGCCATCCTCACCCTGAGAGCTCAAGGAAAGGCAGAGCAAAGCCCCACAGCACCCGGAGGTTGCATTTCCTTGAGTTGTTTGCTTTGAAAGGAGGTTCCAGCGCCCTTCAGGAGCGGTTCTCCCCGGCCCTCCCAGCGCTGCGGCCGACAGTCCAGCGGGGAGCTGGGCTCCTGCACAGCAACCTCCCAGCACCCCTGGCTTGGGGATGGGGCAAGGGGTGGGCTGTCTCCACCCAGAGCTCACCAGGAGCAAACTTCAGGGTTGGGTGATGGATGAGAGCTGGTCTGTTGTCCCTCTGTCAGGGCAAAGGGGACAAGGATCCTTCACCTTCCCTGGGCCAGACCAAACACAGGGCATGGTCGTGCTGTGGCAGCAGCTGAAGGTGGCTGTCAGCAGCCCCTCAGCACATCCCAGCTCAGCTCTGCACTCCCACACCAACCTAAGAAAGATGCTCCAAAAAGGCCGGGCTGGAGCAAAGAACCCAGCCCTGCTGGATCTGGCCTGCAAAGTAGCTCTGTCCTGTCACAGAAGCTCACCCCAGTGGCCACCACGGCCACCCAGCCACAGGTGGGAGAGCCACAGACAGGCAGCACAGACACCTACAGCTCTCACAGCCCAAGAACCACCTGGCACAAGTGTGACAGTGGGTCGTTTCTGCCTGCAAACTGCCCGCTGCTGCCGAGGGAGAGGCACCAGTGGAGCACCAGGAGCAGCAGCCGTCCAGCACCTCGTGCTGCATCAGTGCCCAAACTCCATTCCCCAAGGGCACAACAGGAGCCAGTCTCCAGGTCACTCCGTGTGAAGCTGGGCCTCGTGCCTGGAGGTCACAAACTCCGCTGTTTGGTTTCGAACCAAACCTTGCCATGATGAACCTGAACGTCACGGTCCACCACGGTCACTGTGCCAGGAGTACTTACACTTGGCCTGGTTTTCGAGCAGCTTGGAAATGTTTCTGCCCGTGCAAATTTAATTTCGCTGCTTTTTGCTCCCACAAATCTAATCTCCATAGCCCTCTAACTGGATTTCAGCAGGTCTCTCAGGCTCCAGGATGGCTCGGTCTGGCCAACCGCACACCATGGGACAGGGGTGGACTGTACTTCCCCGCCACATATGTGATCTACTGAACTCATCGATTCCTGCCTCAAGCGGATCTTCTGTGCAAAGGACCAGGTTCCTGTGTGAGACTTCCCATCCCCTCCTGAGGCTTCTCCCTGCATCTTCAGGACAGGCCCGCTGCTGCCAGGCTGCATCCCACGCCGGGGCCCTGGAATTCAGCGTGGCCCTGGAGCAGTGGGAGCGCTGTGGGCCCGCGGCAGAGCTCCTGGAGCCCCGCAGACCCGGGGCCGCGGCTGGTGTGAAGGCGGCGGACGGGTGGGGCTCCCCGCCGCAGTTTCGGGATCGGCCCGTGTGTGGGAAGCAGCAGTTTACCGGACTGAAATCAACTTTTTTTGTTTTTCTCCTACGGCACCCAAAGCTGGCTCTCCTCTGTGCCAGAGGAGCTGGAGCAGCCTCTGGAGTGGGCAAGGAGGGAGGCAGATGGAGCGATCTGCACCGGAGAGGCAGCGAGGCCGCCCGGGAGGGAGCTCAGTACCCCCGGAACGAGCGCAGCACCGGGCAAGCCCCGCGCAGGACTGCGGGAGCCGAATACCTGTGC
>VXBT01007381.1:321065-334752 GCA_013400235.1 Oriolus oriolus | reverse complement strand
ATCACTGGCAGGAACCCAAACATCTGTGGGCAGTGGGAGAAGTTGTTACTGCCACTTGAAGTGCTCCCTTCAGCGTCACCACGGCAGCAGGGCTCCTGCCACGGGTGCCAGGGTGCCCGGTGGTGCAGGGGCACTGCCCGACCGTGCTGAGCCATCATCCTGCTGATCCCAGCCCAGCAGCACCGCAGCAGCCCGGCACCTTGCTGGCTGCCCCGTGCTGTGCCTCGCTCACTGGTATGCTGCTGTGGCACACAGTGGAGCACCACGGACCCTGCCAGCTCAGCCCTTCGGGGACAAGGCAGGTGGAAGACGATGCTGCCCGTGACACCTCAGTACAGCTGGCTACAGACCTCGGGGTTTAGCTGTGGCATTATCACCATGTGCCCCACAGCACCAGCAGAGTGTTTGGTGTGTCCCCAGCACCAGCTGGGCCGAGCAGGGGTGGTGTGTGGGAAATGGGGAGGATGGTGGGTGTGGGGTGCCTGTGACGGTGGGGTTCGCAGAGAGAGGACCCAAAGAGACACGCACCCGGGGTGTGGGCGCTCCCCCTTTATTACACACCAGCTGAGCAGGGGCGGTGGACACCAGCGGCCGCAGGAGCAGCAGCCCGGGTGTGCATTGCCTGCTAGAGCCGTGTGGCACCGTGCGGGAGCGGGCGAGGGGAGCCCACCCGGATGGTGGGGCTGGGCATCTCTTCGGGATAGGAGAGGGCGGGGTTGTCCAGCCCCAGCCTGGCCTTGTCGCGGGGGGGGCCCTCGTGCTCCTCCCAGCCCTCGGGGCTGCGGCAGCGGTCGGTGCAGCACAGGGTGGCCTGGGTGATGACGCGGTCGAGGGGCTGCAGCGAGTGCATCCAGGCGGGGAGGAAGTCCCAGGTCTGCAGCCACTTGGGCAGGCGGCCGGGGCTGTGCGCCTGCAGCGCGTTCACCAGCCCCACGAAGAAGAGGAGGCCGAGGAAGGGCGCGCCCACCCCCACCAGCGCCCGCCAGCCCGCCATGGAGATGCCGAAGATGAGGGAGGGCAGCAGGAGGAAGCAGATGATGAGGTACAGCACGGCAAACCAGCGGTACTTGGCCGTGCGCTCGCCCAGCGCCTTGGCCATGCGGATGGGCAGGCGGGTGAAGGGCAGCGGGTACCACAGCAGGATGCCCGAGATGTTGAAGAAGAAGTGGCACAGAGCGATCTGCAAGGGATGGCATCCCCATCAGGCCTGGCACCTGGGCTTTGCCCAGCCCTTGCCTTGCCCGGTGACCCCATCCAGCCCAGCCACGGCCCCAGGCTGACCATACCTGGAAGGAGCTGGCCAGCTTGTCCCCTGGGCTAGCCAGGGCAGCCAAGATGGCAGTGGTGGTGGTGCCAATGTTGGAGCCCAGGGTCAGTGGGTAGGCACGCTCGATGCTGATCACCCCCAGGCCTGTGGGAGAGGCACCCCATCTATCCCATTGCTCCTGGCAGTGCCATCCCCATGTTCTCCCAAGGAGGCACAGCTCCTCCGGTCCCTCCAAGTGCTTTAGCGCCCGCAGGCCAGAGGATGGCACATGGTAGGGGACCAGGCATGGCCAGGACTCACCGATCAGGGGTGTGATGGCTGAGGTGAAGACAGAGCTGCTCTGCACCACGAAGGTCATCCCGGCACCCACCACCATGGCGAAGTACCCGGTGAGCCAGCTGAGCGGGTGTGGGAGGTCTGGCACAGCATGGGCATGGGCATGGACACAAACACAGACATGGGCAGGGACACATCAGGGTTGGCGACTGGGGCAGCCAGGGACAGGTTTGAGGATGGCAGGTAGAGATGAGCATGGGTGACTGTGTGGTGCATGGTCTCTGTCCTACTCACCAGTGTTGATGACCTTCTGGATGGCTTTGGCCACCTGCCCCTTGAGCAGGGAGTTGAGGAGTTTGACCAGGAGGATGAGGCAGGTGCAGAGCACGACGAGGGACCCGGCCAGCAGCACCAGCCCCACGGCCAGGTCGGGCAGTGGTGTGTCGGTGAAGAGGTGCTCGCCTGCCCCACAGCACGGCTGGGCAAGGGGCTGGGGCCGGCCCGGCCCCGCTCACAAACCTGCCCCCACAGACAGCCCCACACCTGGACCCCAGCCCAACATGTCCCAGCCCTACCCCACATCATGACTCCAGCACTTCTCCATCACATGTACAACCCCCAGCCCTGCCTGCACCTCCCCAGCCCCATGCCCTGTGCCCCAGCCTTGCCCAAGCCCTCCACACCCACTCACACTTCTGCCTGGTGACATTGTGGAGGACCTCAATGCCCTTAGTGCTGCAGTGGCTGGGGGACGTGCAGTTTGGGGGGGGCCCAAGCCCCACGGTGGGCATCTGCAGGGAGAAGGTGGGCTACAGCTGGCTCCACAGCCAGCCCTAGCCCACCACCCATCCTCTTTGGGATTGTTTGGTGGCCCCAACAGGGCCACAGGCCCCTCACCTGTGGGGATGCAGGGCCACACCAGACACGGATGAGGCTCCGGTTGCGCAGGCTCTCGTCCCCTGTCGCGATGCCCGTGATCACAGACTTGTCCAGCTGCAACAACACACGTGTTGGAGAGGGCACCTGGGGGCTCACAGCACCCACAGACTGGGGACATCTTCACTGGCATGGGGACACCACTGCCAGCCGGGGGACACTTGGATACAACCACCATCAAAGGGACACCAGCGCGGGGACATCACCACCTGTGCCTGGGGCACAGCGTGCTGGCGAACACAACAGCTGAGGAGACCTGGATGATGAGCTTGGTGAAGGGCTCCGTGATGATCTTCAGCAGGTCGGGGGCATCCTTCCCGCTGCGGATGTTGAAGGTGGCCACGACCAGGCGGGTGACGTGGTGCAGGTACCCACTCACCACCTCCAGTGGCAGCAGCACCAGCACCGACAGCCAGTTGAAGCAGTCGTGCACCGTGGCGCCGGCGAAGGCCCTGCGCAGAGCGGAGGAGCTCTTTGGCACGGGGTGGTCCTGAGGAGCAGCCCCCAGCCCCCAAGTGTCCTCTGACCCGTGCAGCTCTCACCGTTTGAACTCACTGCGGTCGCCAGCCTGCATGAGGGCCACGATGGTGTTGGTGACCGAGGTGCCGATGTTGGAGCCCATGATGATGGGGATGGCGGAGCGCACCTCCAGCACTGGGGACAGAGACACCTGCTAGCCTTGCATAGCCCGGCTCGGGGTGACCCCATCCAGCCATCCTCTCCCCCAGCCTGAGGTCCCCAGGAGCCTCATGGGCACACTCACACCCTGAGGAGACCATGCTGACGATGATGGATGTGGAGGTGGAGGAGCTCTGCACCAGCACGGTCACCAGGATGCCCACCACCAACCCAGCCACTGGATTGGAGAGGATGGCGTTGTCCTTGAAGATGTCCCCCGCCACCTTGCCTATAAGGGAATGTGAGCACAGGCTGCTGGCACTGCCAGTGCCACCAGGTTCCCAGGCATCCCTGCCACCCTACTACCTCCAGCCAGCTGGAAGGCAGAGCTGAGCACGTCCAGAGAGCACACGAAGAGGTACAGGAACCCAAACATCAGGGGCACCTTTAGAAGGGAGACACAGAAGGACTGGACCCTGGCCCAGCACCCGAGCTCTGTGCAAGACAAGAGAGAGTGTTAAACTCCTGCTGTGGCATGGCCCCGGCTCCCCAGACTCCTACAGCCTTATGCCATTCTCATGGCTCCTGGCAGCACAGGGCTCATGTCCCCAGCTATGCCACCCCTCCCTGGGTCCCCTCCATCTCCTCCCACCCTGGAGAGCTTTGTGCCAACTGCCCCATTGTCCTTCAGCTCTTCCCACATCACCCTAGGACACTCAGGGTCTCCCCACTGGCACTCCCCTCCCATCCTGGCACCCCACAGTCCTGGCACCCCAAGTGCCCCAGGTGCCTCTGTCAGATCTCTGGGTGCTGCGTGAGACCCCCACCACCTGCGGGGTCTCACCTGGTCTCTGCAGCTCGTCCAAGCCCAGCCGATGCCCCTGCCAGGACAGCGCGTCCAGCTCGTACCGCTCCCGGCCCTCGCGCAGGCGCCCCGGGGAGCCGGGGCAGGGGAAGCCATGGTCAGGGCAGGGCACAGCACCGACGGTGAAGGGGCAGGTGTGGGCACCCGGCAGCCGGTGCAGAGCTGGGAAGAGAGGGCACCTACAGTACACACCTGTCCTCGCAGGGGCCTCCCTGAAGAGGAGACCCCAGCACTGCCTGGGCCAGAAGCAGAGCTGAGCCAGGCGAGGAAGAGGAGGAGGAGGAGGGTTGGGGGTACCTACCTTGGGGGCTGGGGCAGTAGGCAAACTGTGGCCCGTGCACCACCCTTCCTCCCCGCACCGGGCAGCGACCGGGCAGGACCGGGCTCTCCGTCCGGTAGGGCAGCATCACTCCTGCTGAGGCTGAGCGGAGGTGGCCGTGTGTCACCACAGCTGTGCTGCCCCAGCTGCCGCGTCCCCCCCGAATCCCTGCAGCGTGGGCACCACTGAGAAGCACCACTGGTCCCCTGGGCCACCAGCTGCTGCTGTGCCACCCCAGCGAGCTCCCAAAGGGCCAGCAGGGGAGGCAGGAAGGGGACTCCTCCTGCCCAGGGCCCAGCTCACCTGGGGCTGGCCGGGCACTCAGGGCAGTGCCACTTCCACATGCCACATCCACGCGTCCCTCCAGCGAAGTGGCTTGTGGGGCACCACGGCCCTTTATACACACGCCAAGAGCAAAGTCTAAGGAGCCCCGCGTTGCCCCTCGCCTCGCTCGCTGCTCACCTCCTCCCCAGAAATTCCTGCAGTTAATGGGTAACCCCCACCACATCCCGCGTCAGCTGCGGCCCTGGCGTGGGATGGGGCACGAGCCCCCGGTGTGCCGCGCCCCCGGCACTCCCCACCTCGCCTGCCCGGGGTCTGGGTGAGCGGTGAGCGGTGGCCGCTGTGGTGATGAGCAAAGCCAGGGCACTGCTGGAGCCCAGAGCCCGAGGAGTGATGCCGGAGCAGCCTCAGCTCTCCATCATTTGGTGCCAGGTGGTTCATCCACTGCACACGAGGAGTAGAAGGGCTTGGTGCTGGTGCTCCTGGGGCATCACAAACCAGAGGTGAGGCCGTGCACACATCCACCACCCTCAGTGCCATTGGTGCGTGAGCCATCAGGGGCCCAGCTCTGCCCAGGGCACGATATCCTCACTCCCAGGGCATTGGTGGTGGGTGATGCCAACACCAGCATGATCCCCGTGTCCTGCCACTGGCGGTGATGGTGGCACACAGCCCGGCTCTGCCTGTGCCAGCAGCTCAGTGTGGGGCAGCCAGCAGTGTTGTGAGGGCTGTGTGGGGCACAGCCCGCATCTCCCTGGCACCACATCTCCCCGGCATGTGCTATGGGTGGGCAGGAGAGGAGTGAGGCCAGCACTGCCGTCACCACTTCCTCGGCCCTGTTTATCATTACCTGCTGCTTACACACCTCCAGCCAAGTTTCCATCCACCCACGGGACACCTGGCCGGCTCCTGTCCACAACTGTCCAGGGGAGAGACAGTGGCCAAAGGCCCCTCCAGCCCCAGTGCCCGTGGGAGTGGGCACAGAGGTGTTCAGTTGCCACATCCCCATTTCCCCAGGATTAAGCACTTCCAGGACCCATCACCATGGATGAGCCAGGTGCAAACATATGGGCGGAACAAGGGAAGATCCCCTGGGTGCTCCAGGGCACTCAGGGACAGCCTGGGAACACCTGTGCCACTGCTGGAGCATCGCTGAGCCACCTCTGCTGGGTCACTGACTGATGGAGCTGAATGCCCAGGAGGTGCCACAGCAGGGGACATGTCCTTGCTCCGCAGGGCCTGGGGACTCTTCTGTCGGGGGGGTTCAGCCAGTGTGCAGGAGGCTGTCCGCACTTGCCCCGTGCCCAGGGGCTCTTGGCCAGCTGCCCTCACAATCATTAACCCAATGAGGCCCTGGCAGCTCTGGCTGTCACTCATTGACAGGGTCGGGGCTGAAGTCCTTGGCCGTGCTGGCCCTGCAGCTTCCCCTACTCCGTCAGCAGTGCCGGGAAAACAAGCTCCTGGCACTGCCCCTTGCTGCCAGCCAAGGTGGCACTGGAGTCGAGGGCTGGCCCCAGCTCTGCCATGGCCCTGGGAGGTCTCCGTGGGGGACAGGGGGTTGAGGGGACATTGCTGCTGGGAAAAGCACCATCCAGCCTTGATGGCAGAGGAAGGAACGAAAGGCACATCCAGGCAATGCTCTTTATTTCCCCTGGTTCCACACCACAGACAGAAGAGAGCAGCATCACAGAGACACAGCGGGGCTCTGACTAAGGCCACAGGGCTGCAGCTGGCTGTGGCAGCATAGGGCTGGGTGGATGTGCCCCCATCTCTGGGCAAGCCTGGGGGCCCTGGGTCACCCCTCTGCCTCTGGCCGGGCAGTGGTGACAGAGTGGTTACACAGGGCACAGCCAGGAGGGGCTCTGGCACGTATGGACTGTGGAGGGATCTCCTGGCTGCTGTTGGGGGAATGTCTCCATCACAGCTTCTGTCTGGGACCTCTGGGAACACTGGGCTGCTGGGCATGGGGACCAGCAGGGCACAGCCAGGACTGGCAGATCCCAGGCTCAAGGCTACAGCCCAGCACAGCCGCTGGCAGGAATGACAGGCTGGGCACACGCTGGGGACCTGCACACCAGGCTGAGGTGCTCAGCACACAGGGGTGCTGCATTCTGCTGGCACCAAGCAGAGCTGTCCCCAAAGGCTGAACACCCACGGCCCCAGTGGGGATGGGGCAGGGGTGATGTGGGGATTTGCTCCCGCGTGTCCCTCAGCAGCCACCCACACAGGATCTCCAGCAGGGAGGAGGAAGGCTTTTTTGGCACAGTCTGCTGGCTCTGCCTCTGTCTGCCCAGGGCAGGAACCATGTGCCCTGCTCCAAGCAGTGCTACTGTGGCAGGAGCAGGCCACACTCACGCAATGCAGACGTAACAACCTGCCCAGGGCACAGCCCCGGCAGGGCCATGCTCACCCTCCCCAGGAAGGGTGGACTTGCAAATTAACAACGGGACAGCCCTGTTCCCACGGGGCCAGGCACTGGATCTGGCTCTCAGCTCCGGGCACATGTTCTCCTGACCCTGCCTGCCCACAGCACCAGAGCTCAGGACTGGAGCCTGCCTTTCCTCCCCACCCACCCTGTCTATCCTGCACATCCTTCAGTGGGAAGGGAGCTTTCCCCACCCAAACAGTGAGTGGGGCTGTGCCAGCCCAACACAGGCAGGATGTGCTGGGCAGGCAGCTCTGCTGCAGGCAGAGGCACCGGGCAGGACAGTGCCACGCATGCACGGGACGCTGCAAAGTGCTTTGCAACGGGGGTTCAAACTATGTACAGGGCTCCCTTGATGTGCACCGGGATGTGGCCCCACAGAGGGGCATGGCAGCTGCTCAGCCACTCACAGCGACACGACACGACAGTTTGGGGCAGGATGTGGATGGATCTGCAGTCCGGGCAGTGTCGGCGGTGCAGGGCGGGGGCTGTTGGGCCCCGTGTTGAACCCCGGCATGGCCTGGGGGTGCCACGTGCCGGGTGTGGACGTGCAGCAGGACTCGTCAGAGCTTGTGGTCGAACGAAGGCTGAGCCAGCGCAGGCTCTTCCTGAGGGCAGCTGCTTCCCTCGGAGCCAGGCTGAGGGGCACTGGGCTGACCCGACCCCTCGCAGGCACTGTTGTCCCGCACGGGGAGCTGGAGGAAGTCAGGCAGGACCAGGTCCTCCTTAGAGAGCAGCCCACGCTGGTCGTTGGCCCGGCAGCTCTGGGCACGGTTCAGCAGCTCCACCAGCCCTGGGGAAATGCAGATCATGCACCTGAGCCAGGCACTGGGGCTTTGTCCTAGCACCTCAGCTGCCCTCTCCACCTGACATGACCCTGAACGTGTCCCAGGCACAGCACCAGCACCTTCTCCCTGCTCCACGCCAGACCCCAAGACCCCACAGCCCATTCCCAGCTTCATGGGACCCTGCACCCATCCCCAGCACACCAGGGGCTCTGCATCCCTTAGCTTGTGTTTTCCCCCAACCCTTCAGGTTTCAGACACATCAGGTCTCACCTTCCAGGTCATACGTGCGGCGGTTGAGGTTCATGGCAGCTGAAGACTGTGGCCTGGAGAAGGAGGAGGGCACCTCCCACCGCGTGTCGGGCTCTGCTCCTGTTGGGCTCCCCTCCTGCAGTGAGCAGCCCAGGCCTCAGCCACGGGACAAGGAGGCAGCGCTCCCCTGGGCTGTGTCCCCATCACCCTCCCACAGCCTGGCTCCCGCCTCGGCACCCACTGCCCAGCCCCGTGGCAAGTGCCGGGGCCACAGCTGGGCCCAGCTTCCCTGTGGACCATGGCAGCAGCTGTCAGGGTATCTCTGACCAGGGCTGGTGGGATTTTATGCTCACCTCACTCCGGAGCAGAGAGGGGGCAGCCGCAGCCTCGGCGCTCTCCATCGCTCGCACGTCTGCACGGGAAGTGATGCTCAGTGCCCCAACCCAGCATCCTGGTCCTGGCCCGGCCAGTGACAGGATGGACCTTGTCCCAGGGAGGGGGAGCCACGGCCAGCAGAAAACAGCCTGACCCTGTGAGTGCTCTTCAGGGTGATGTGGCTTGAGGGGACATGGTTTGGGAGGGAGGACACTTTACCTGCTGGTGTTTCCAAGACAAGTTTCTGAGCAGACACTGTGCTGACCAGCTTCTCCAGGTCCAGGGTGGCCGGCTCGCCTTGCTGCAACAGCAACAGCAGCCAGTGTCACGCTTGCTGTGGCACAGCCAAGGCAGCCAGGCTGAGGACCTGCTCGGCCAGACCCCGCTGTGCCAGCACAGGGAACACGCACTGGTCCCTCCCGGCACGCAGTGGGGTGTCCGGCCCATACCAAAACCAGCGATTCCATGAGCCCACAGGCTGCCCCTGGCACACACCGCTGCTCCCCACCACCTACTCACAGCCTGAGCCCCAAACCCAGAGCTCCCCCCAAACCACAGGGGCAGGGCCGTGCCTGCCGGGGCCTGAGCCTCACCCTGCGCAGCAGCGCCTGCTCCACGCTCACGCCGTACTTCCCCAGCACGGGCTGCAGCGCTTCCCGGATGCGCTTGGTTGACTTGGCTGTGATGCGGATGGTCTTGTTGAGGGAGGAGATTTCCAGGCTGCAGAGGGGGAGAAGAGGTTGTTGCAGGCAAATATGGACAGGCAGGAGCAGAGCCAGGGCATAGGGGACTGCGTGGGGGGCTGGGTTTGGGGCACTGTGGGTGGCCAACAGCATCAGCCCCACAGCTCCCACTCACTCGAAGCTTATCCTGTTCTCCAGCTTCACCTCCTGGTCTGCCAGCACGGAGCACTCCTGGTCCAGCACCAGCGCTTTCTGCAAGAGACAAACCATCAGGAGAGAGCCAGCAGAGTGGCACGTGGTCCCAGCACAGGCATGGTCTGGCTGGCAGAAACCCTGCTCCCCGCTGCCTGCCCTACCTGCTCATTCCCCACCAGGTAGACCTTGATGTCGGGGAGGCTGAAGCCACGTTTCTCGCATATCCCCGCCAGCATGTCCCGGATGGAGTGGCCGGGCCGGACGGAGGCCAGCGAGGCTGTGCCGTCGGGCAGGTACACGCAGCAGTACTTCATGGGCTTGGCTGGCAGCTCTGCCTCGCTGCCCCCCAGGCTCTTCTGTTGGCCCTGAGGGAGGGACGTGGCAGGATGAGCCCAGCCGGCGGCAGCGTGGTGCCGTGGGATTGGCGTGGTGCCGACTCACCTCCGTCCAGGGGCTGGTGGCCGTGCTGGCCGAGGACAAGAAGCCCAGGTCCAGGCTGGCTGAGGAGTTGAGTGAGCCCTGGGACTCCCTCCACAGCATGGCGCTCCTGCCGCCTTCTCCTCCCTCTAGGACAGACAGAGGGATGGTGGTGGGGACGTGAGCACCCCTCAGGGTGGCGTGGCCCCTCTGCCCTGCCCAGCACAGCACCCACCTGCCCAGGAGGGCTCCCGCCGCTCTCCCTTCCTGAAGGACCGGCGAGGGCTGCGGTTGGCACCGCTGCCCGCTGTCTCCACGCCCAGTGGCAGGGACTTGCCCAGCTTCAGCTTCGACTTCTGGGGTGAATTGAGCAGCATCTCAGCATGGGGACATCTGAGGTCTCCCCTTCCCTTTCCCTGGTCCCCTGACTGCTTGTCTGTCCTCAGGCTGGGGTTGAGCAGCAGAGAAGGGACCCAGCACCAAGGGGACATGTCCCCATTGCCCTTTTCCCCACACTCACCTTGCTGAGGTCAGGAGGGGGGCTGCTGCTGCGGGAGTGGGGCCGCAGGTCGGGCAGGGGCTGCCCCTGGCTCTCTGCCCGGAGGCAGGCCTGGTAGAGTGGGGATTTCACGAAACGTGTGTAGCTGTCAAACTTCATCAGGTTGAAGATCTGGAAAGGGAGGATGTATGTGCTTAAGACCCCTGCCCACCTGCAGGCTCCAGCCACTGCCCCATGGCACAGCCCCACGGTGACAGCAGTGATGCTGGTGACATGTGGGGTGGTCCCACAGCCCCCCAGTCCTGCGGGTGGAGCTCAGTTGCTGCCCATACCTGGAGCTGCTGGATGCGAAACATGTCTGGGGAGGGGGTGGCCAGCATGTCCTCCCCAATCCAGGCCTGCTTATCAATGTTCACAGGGCTGACCGAGTGGCTGGAGAGGAACTCATCGTAGATCCGCCGTGCCTCCTGGGCCAGCTGGGGGGACAGGAGGCCAGGCTGAGACCAGCAATCCCCTCCTCTGTACCACCCCAGGGCAGCCCCTTGCTCACCCCACAGAGACACCTGAGCCTGAAGAACCAACCTGCCCCAGGACCAGCTCAGTACCTGGACTTCAGGACCAAGCTCTGGGCACAACACACCAGTCTCTCCACAGAGGTACAGCCTGAGGGAGGAACCATCCCCTGCAGCCACCTGGCTCTGTCCCCATGATTCCCTGTCCATCTCTGCCCTTGGTCTTGTTTGTCCCCCCAGAAACACTCTCCACCCTCTGGCTGTCCCAGGCTGGGGAAGCACATCCTGCTCCATGGCTCCATGTGCACATCCAGCACATCCCAGCTGTGGCTTTTCAGATGCACATCACATCCATCTCCTTATTCCTTCTGCAGCTGCCCAGAGCAGGGGTCTGCCAGGACGTGCAGGCTGGACAGCTCTGCCCACATCCCTCCCAGCAGCTGTGTGACCAAAGCTGCACGGAGCTGGTACCTGCTGCGTGTCACTGGCCGGGATCTGCTGGAAGCGCTCGCATGCTTGCCAAAAGTAGACGTTTTCGGCACTGAACTCCTTCTTGAGGAACTCCTGCAGGGCAGAGAGAGCTGCTGGTCTGGTGGCACTGTGGCTGTGGGACAGTCGGTGCCCAGCAGCGGCCGGGAGCAGGGACTGAGCTCTGGGCTGTGACACTCACAGTGAAGTAGGTGACGGCCACACGGTCCTGCAGCAGCGTCTCAAAGGATTCGGCCCAGCTGACCACAGAGCCCTGTGTGGATCCACACGTGGCCGGCGGGCCCGGCAGGCTGTTCACACTGTGGTTGCTGCCACGGGCCCGGGAGGCATTTAACTCTGAGAGAGAAAAAGGGTCAGTTCTGGCTGTCTCCCTGTCCCCCAGCGTCACCCCCTGGCACCAGCAGCCCTCCATCTGCCCCATCTGGATCTGGTGAGCGCTGGGTAGGGAACATGAGGAGCATCACAGCGGCATCCTTGGAGGACTGAGCACCGTGGTGCCACAGCTGGCACTTCCCAGCACGACAGCTCTCCCTGCCAGCACTGGCAGCTCTGCCCACCCTGGGTGTCACCGTGACTCCACCTGTGACTCATGTCCCGGGGTAAGGAAGGCACCCAGCCAGCAGGGAAGGCAGGGCGGAAGGGGACACGGAGGGCACACAGAGTGGAGGGAAGCTTGGAAGAGGGGCAGAGGTGCCTGCACCCACCTTCTCCATTCCTCTGGCCATGACAAGGGACAAACCCAGCACATGGAGGGCACAGAAAGCGTCATTTCCAGCTCCCAGCCCTGAGGAAACCCCGCTGCGGGGAAACCCAGGGTGACCATGCATTCAGAAAGATGGAAGTTCCCAGGGGCAACCCCAGCTTTGGGACTGTTTGACTGGTGTGCAGCTGGAAGCAGGGGGTCATTTGCAAGAGAGGGGAAGGGTATGGAAGCAGTGCTCTCCTGGCAAAGCTGGCAGGAATGGAGGAGGTGTGTCAGGCTGCTCCTTTGCCAGCTCCCCATACTTCTCCTCCTGGTGGTCTAAACCACGAGTAACTGGGGCCGAGCCAGTCACATAAACCATCTGAGATATCCAGTGCACAGCAAGACTGACAGACAGACAGACAGACTCCCTCAGAGAATCTGGGGCTGGCTGGTACCCAGGTTCTCCTTGCCCCAGGAAGCCCCTCAGCCCCCAGCACCCCAGAGTACCAGCTGAGCAGCCAAAGGGAGGGACAGGCACCAGGGGCCATGCGGGAGGGATGTGGGGACATGGCCAGTCCTGGGCAGAGGGCTCAGCCCTGCCCTGCGGGGGCCCTGCCACTCGCCCATGGCACAGCCTGTGCTGACACAGGACCTCACTGTCTGCTGGCTCCCTGCCCCTGGCACCAGGCTGCCTGTGGGCTTCCCCCTCCCCTGAAGATGATGCCGGCCTCCCGTCCCAGGGCAAAGAGCAGCCTTACCTCCATCCGACACGGCCGGGCCCTGTGGGGGTGGAAAGAAGAGAGGTGAGCGGGGCTGCACGGGATCTGCTGGCCTGGTGGAGTGGTACCTGGGCAGGCAGCAGCACCTGGGCAAGCCCAGTCGGAACCCAGAGCAAGAGACACTGCCAGCAAACACTGCTCTGGTGTTACCTGCCCTGTGGCAGAGGCAGGACACAGGACTTCCAACCCATGGCAGCAAGTAGAGAGTTACAAGGAGGGTGCAGCTTTTCTCCCACCTCCCCATGGCCTGGGGCCAGGCCAGCGATTGGGAAAGGGCAGATGCTATCAGATGTAACCCTGCCACCCCAAGCAAGAAGGGAGGAGAGAAGCAGCCTCCACTGTACAGGAAGAGGAGGGGAGGAGGGGAGGGAAGGAAGGACAGCCACAGCCCCAGGCAGGCAAACTGCCTGTTCCCTCCTTCCTTGGAGCCTGGAGCTACCGGAGGGCAGATGCCCAAAGACAGGGACCAAGTGCTGCCAGCTCAGGGCACAGCAGGACAGGGTGTCCTGCAGCACCCACTGGGCCGCCCAGGCACCAGCCCTGGGGATGGAGTACCCAAGGACCCACAGCAAGCAGGGAGATGGCCAGAGCCTCCGCGGCCAAAGCCCAGCCAAGCACTCGCTGCACGGTGCTGTCTCTCATCACCAGCCGGCCCGTGCCCCCCACCCTGCCAGCCCCACACATCTCAGCCTACCCCACTCACCCCCTGGCTGTCTCCATCCCAGGCCCACACACCCCAGGGCACTATCCCACCCCTGCCTTTCCCTGCCACCCCCCCCCACACGGCTCTGCCACGTCTCTCACCCCAGTCCCACGTCCCTCTATCTTGCCAGCTCCTCNTCATTACCCCAGCCCCATGCACCGCTGCCGGCCCTAAAACCCCTCCACAACTCCGCCTGCTTTGGTTCCCCATCCTGCCCTGCCTGCCCAGAGCCCAGCCCCACACCCTCCCGCCTGCCTGTTTCCTGACTCCAGACATCCCTCTGCCTGCCCGTTATCCCCTCCGCACCCCCTGCCCGCCCGGTCCG
>VXBT01007381.1:274175-300304 GCA_013400235.1 Oriolus oriolus | reverse complement strand
GGGGCCGGGCGGGCTCCCCGGGCAGCCTCACCCCGCCCCCGCTGTGGTTTTACCCAGCCGTGGACCCCCCAGCCCCCGCCCCGAGCACCAAGACCACGCTGTACAAACCCACAGCTTTATTCACCCCACAGTGCTCATCATTCCCCCATCAGTCCTCTGGGCAGAGTCCTCATAAAGAGCCATGCAGTCCCCAGGGACAGGGCCCTGCCACGGCCCCGCAGGGCACAGCCCGCCCCCGGCTCTTCACAGCGGCAGGGGAAGGGCCGACACCTCCTCCAGGCACTCGTCGTAGGTCTCCTGGTAGTCCTCGTGGGGCTTGATCATGATGACACAGGTCGGGCGCTTGGAGCCGGCTGCAACTCCCAGGTCCTGTGGGAGCAGAGCGAGGCCGTGGGGTGCCAGGTCCCTTCCCGAGCTGAGAGCTTGGGACCGGCTCACTGCACGTCCTGGTTTAACACAGGGAAGCGCTGCCTGTCCAGCCCAGCACTCCCAAGCCCTCAGGTTGGGGTCAAGAACCTCTTTCCCAGCTTGTCTTCCAGAAGGTGCAAGCTGGGCTGGCACAAGGGACTGGCTCATGTGCTACAGTCCTTCCCCAGGGCGGGTCTGCAGAGCTGCCTGCACCGGGGCTCAAGCTCCAAAGACACCGACTGCCCCCTCAACTCCCAGTCTACAAAAGAGCTGGCCCCAACTCACAGCAGCCCAGGAAAGATGTCCTGGTTCTGTCCTGGAGCTGCTGCAGAGACTCAGTCGTGGCAAACAGTTCTGTGATCCCACAGTGAAACACTTCTATACCTCCCCCCTGTCCCATCAGTGCCCTGGTCAGGGACAAGCACCGAGTTTTTTACTCGGGTACCGGATCTTCACCTCCCCGGCCAAGCTCCGGTCACAGCCTGGACTCCTCACCGGGTTCCCCGTCGCCAGGGCTGGTTGCTCCCCAGCCCCAGCACTCACCGATTTGGAAGGGACGTATGCGTACGGGAGGCTCATGTCCTCGCACATGATGGGGATGTGGCAGTAGACATCGATGGGCAGCGTGTCTCCGGCCAGCACCGTGATCCTGCAGGGACAGCCGTGTCAGCGGCCGGGCCGGCGAGGCCGGGCAGGGCCGCGGGGCCAGGGCAGCACTTACCCCTTCTCGCCCTTGTTGATGAACTTCTGCACCTCCTTCACACCGCGGCGGAGCTGCTTGTGCTTGGCCGCTGCAAGAGAACCACGGCGTGAGCAGCTGAGCGAGAACCGCAGCGTGCGTGACCGCACCGCGCCAACGCCATGTCCCAGCCCCTCCCCCCCCCCGCCCCGTCCCGGCGCCGCCAGACCTTTCCTGATGCACTTGTAGAGCTTTCGTGTGAGCTTGCGGGACGCGAGCGGCTGCGCGATGGGGTTCAGGAAGTCGAGCTGCTCCCGGTACGAGCGCTCCGGCGTCGCCTCCGCATCGGCCGCCGCCTCCGGCTTCTCCCGCGCCATGGCCGCACCAGGCCGCTTCCGCTTCCGGGGCACGCGCCGCGCCGGGGGCGGAACACACAGCCGCGCGCTCTCCACCAGCCAATCGGCAACCGCTCTGGCATTGACAGACAGCCGCGACGGCCAATGGCAAGCGGCGCTTTACCCCCTCCCCCCCAGGCCAGCCGCTCCGTCCCGCCTCTCCCGGCCCCAGTTCCCGTCCCGGTCCCAGTTCGGGACCCACTCCCAGTCCCATCCCCAGTTCCACTTCTGGAGCCCTTTCAGTTCCAGTTTCGGCCCCAGTCCCAACTCCAATCCCAGTCCCAGTGTCAAGCAGGCCGGGACACGCTTCAACGCGGGCCTTTATTGGGTGTGGTCAGTGCCGGTGACGCCGGACCCACCCGACCCAACACAACAACACAACAACCACAGAACGGGAACGCTGCGGTCCTCCCCCTGCAGCCAGCCACCCTCACGGGCTGCGCCCGCTTCATCCACCTGGCCACACACGGCATTTTCTCCCTTGCTTTTCATCCCAGGGGACTCTTCTCCCTGCAGGGCTACATCGCTGCTTTTCCCAAAACGAACGGAGGCTTCCAACATGGTGCCCTCCCCAAAACTGCTTTCAATCAACCCATCAACCCAGCAGCCAGCACTGCGGATAACAAGGTCGGCCCAAGGCCATGGCAGCACATCCCCTGAGCCCAGGAGATGCCCTGAACCACAGAGACAACGCTGCTCCAAGTGAGAGAGGCCTCAGACAGGGCTGGTTACCTTCTGCCTCACTCCAGCCTGTCCCTGGAGAACAGGAGGGCTTCAGCCAAGACCTGCAGCTGCTCCAAGACCTCTCGCTGCATCTCCACAGCGACGTGGAAGACGTGGTGGTTGGAGTTGTTGTACATCACCGCGTTCTGGAACATGAGCATGAGGTCACACTGGAACTGCATCACGGACTGAATGTGTCCCTTTGACAGCCTCCTCTTTATGCTGGTTAAATCCATGGGTCTACAAAAGACAGAGAGAAGAAGAATTGAATTGCAACCCAGGGCCAGGCATCCTTTGGGATCTGCATGAATGTGCTTGTTCTCATTTCAGGGTGGCCCTGAAAGCGCAGCTATTTTCAATCAATTTTATTGCTCAAGACACACAGGGGGGACTGAAAAAGGCTTTTCTTCCAAGCCAGACAAAAGTAAGTTCAGCCAATGCGACACTTGCTATCCAATCAACTTGGCAGGTCATTAGCAGTCACCTCTGGAAAAAATGGGATGCTGAGCTCCACAGAAGGCAAGCAGTAATTAGTCTTCAGGAAGTCAGTCCAGGTCTTAGTGGAGAAAGAAAAGTTACTAAAATAGGTATCTATTAAACCCCCTTAAGATCGAATGGTGCCACCAGCAAAAATAGCAGTGCTGGTAAGGGGAACATGATAGGGAATAAATATTACTTCCCTTATTTTGACAGAATGGGAAAATGAATGGCTGCAGAGAGGACAACTGTGACCAGAATAGAACATGATTCAGCTTTGAAAAATGCCATTAATCTCTCTGGGAAATATTCTTATGACCCACTTCTGTGCTGAAGAGTGAAACATCTGGGGCGCTCGCAGCGGGTGAGGAGGGGGCATCTCCCCAGGCACATTCCAGGCACGGGGAGAAGGGACTGCTGAGCTGCAGTGCCTGGATCCCCTGCCCAGGGACTGTGCCTGGGGTAAGCCAGCCATGCAATGCCTGCAAAGGGCAGGCACAATTCCCACCAGCTCCAGAGTCAGTGTGCGAGCTTCCAGGGTCTAATTACCCTGAAGGGAGTTTTACTGAAAGAAATCAGTGGGTGATGATGGTGACAGCCAAACTCTGGAAAAGGAGGAGGGAACCCATCCCACTGGCCATTTGCAAACCAGAGAAGACAGAAAACAACCAGAGAGAAATCAGCCAGCGAGCACTTCTTCCACAAACTCACCTCTTTACCACATCCTTGTATCCAGGGGCTTGTTTCTCTGACACTGGCTTCAGGAACGGGCTGCTGAACCTACAGGGACAAGGACAGAGAATGTTCTCTGCCTGCCCCTGCACCAAAGACAGCACTGGAACATGGAGCAGGGCTGGCCTCTCCCCACAGCCAGCGCTGTGCCAGCTGTGTAGGAAGCAGCCTTTGGGCTCTGCCACAGTAAGCAGAGGAGATCAATATGCAGTGTTCTCTCCAGCTCTGCAGCAGGCAGCTGTTCCCAAAGCAAAGTCCTGGAGAGACAGGCCAGCCTCTGGGAGCAGGGGACAAGGCCTGGTGACACAGGAGCTGGGACTCAGGGCAGTGAGTCCAGGACATGTTGATCCAGCCCTCTGCTCCCACGTACCTGTGACTGGCTATCATCCTCCAGATGGACAGGAGCCTTTTTTTGAGGATCAGGTGCTGGAGGGGGTTATTCCAGCTCGGCTGCAGCCTGTGGAGTGATGAAACTGTCAGATCATCACACTCGAGACAAAGTAGGAGGTGAAAATTCTGCTGGCACCCACCACATCCAGGTGGATGAAGCTACAAAAAGCCTCCGAGTGTGATGGTGGGAGTGTTCTGCATCAGAACGCACAACTGAACATCCAGAGTGCAGGAAGATGCAGGGCAAGAGGTAAAAACAAAGCTGAGCTGAAGAGCAGGACCAAACTGGATGGAGAACCTCATGCTACTCTACAGTTCAGAACTTCACTGAGCTGTTTTTTATGAAGTTTCTCTTCCCAAAACCTCACGTTTTTCCTTTGAAAGGCAGTCCAAGTGATCATGCGTGTGGCAGACCCTGCATGTGACTGAGACACCTGCAGCAGCTCAAAGGGGTTGGTAATGCTGGGCTGTGCACTGCCTGGCACAGCCTGATGCCCAGCTCACACCAGGCCTATCTGACTTGAGAAAACATGTATTTTCCACTTAATCTCTTATTTAATTTCTACCCTTCTCACTTTAGATTAGGATCAATGCCCTAATATACAGCCAGATCCAGAGGCAGCACAAGTTACCTCCTTCCCCCCTACTCTGCTTGGCTGTCTCACCTTCCTGGATGTGACCTGTGCCATGCACTTGTTCTCACGTGTGACAAGGGAAATTACTCTGTTCTGCTGCATTTTCAAGAGAGCAGCAGCAGCTACTTACAGGTGCATGTTGGGAGAGCCTGTGGAGTCCAGCTCTGGGGCTGCAGAGGTGCTGTCACTGTCATCTTCATCCAGGGCCTGAGCACTCATCTCTGGTGGATGCAGCTCACCTAAAGGTGGTTCTCCAGGTGTCTCTTGAGTCTTGCCCTGAAGAGCACAGAGGATCCATCTAAAATGGCACCCCATCACCTGAATCCTTCATCTAGAAGCCAGCCTCCTGCACATCCTTTTCCTGCACCCAGGCTCAGCTGGGAGCTTGCTTGCTCTCTGTTATTCAGAGGATGATGTTTGACCTCAGTCACACCTTCCCAGCAGCAGCTGTGTCTGATCCCTTGGATCACATCCACCCCTGGCTCACACAAACCCTGTGGAGCTGAGTGGTGCTCAGTGTTGTGTCTGTCTGCTCTCTGGCAAGAGTCATGGATGTAGAGAGGGCAATCAGGAGCTGAGGTAAGACTGCCTCAGGCTTGTTAAAGCTCCAGATACAGATAACAGGAACCCCTAGAGTTCAACAAGGCTGTTTCCTCACAAACTCCCACATGAAAATGACAGGGAATAGACTCAGCCAGGAAGGAGAGTGGTGCTGTTGTTGTAGTGGTTTGCCAGTAAAATGCACAGTGGGGTTACATGGAGGGGCACCTCAGAATCCTCAACAGATCTGAAACACGAGCAGACTTCTCAGGAAGAAACTGTTCACTGTGCAGTGTTTGGCTGTGACCACGGGGAGAACTGAGAGGGAGTCGCTGGGAATAACAGCAGTCAAGAGCAGAGTAACTGCTGGGAATAATAACACCGTGCTGGCTGCACAGGTGAAACCCTGGAGGTTTTTTGTGTCCAGTGTCCCGAGTTTGCAGGAGAACAAATGTGGAAAAACGGCACTGTTCCCCCACTGCTGTGTTACTTTCCCAGGAATACCCAGCAGGCTGGTGGGAGCCCACAGCCCCCCAAACACAGGACTGATGCAAACCCAGGCTAGACAGTGCCTGCTTCCAAGGCATGACAGTCCCCAGGGGCAGATGGTTATTGCTGGCACAGCCACGTGGGCCTGAAACCAGCCAAGCTGTGCTGCAAAACACAGCAATTAGAACCAGGCGAGTATTCCAACCTTGCCTTAAACCTGAGAGCAGCCTGCCAGCTCTCATGAGTCACCTTTACACTGCCAAGGAGCAATCCTCCAACTCACATCTGAGGGTTTCATCTGTAACAAGCTTCCTGTTTATAAAGATACACAGCCATACATTAAAAACACCCTTCCCTCATACATTTCTTCCATGTTCCCCTCTCTGCTGTTTCCTCCTGTGTGCTTTGTCTCCCCTCTCAGAACTTGGGGCTCCCCCATCTCTTCTAGAGCTGGTTTCCTTCACTGCCTCATCTCTCACCCAGGGTCAGAGGCTCTTTTAGGACCACCACTCTCCTACCTCTCTTCCCAGGAAGTGTTCTTTCTCATCTTTTGCTAAGATGTGTGGTTGACTTTCCTCTGCTCCTGAGACTGCTGTCCCTGTGGTCTTTTCCTGGCACCTCACTTCTTCCCCATCACTCTGCTTCCCCGAGCCACAATAATCCCACGGAGTCTGCGATGACTCTCTGCTGCTAATGCAGAAAGATTCCAACATCTGGGTTACCTGCAAGACAGTGATTTATTACTTCAAATTGTGAAGGCAAAAGGGAGAAGAAATAAACAGCAGAGATGCTATTTTTGCACTCACTCACAAACGCCTTTCCATTTTTAGGAATCCTTGCAAAATCTGATGAAGCCCTGTGTTATTATTACAGTGTCAGTTCACTGACACTTCTGTGCTTTAGGGTGAGTGAGCTGTGTTTTGGCAAAGCAGCTGCCTGGAAGCTCCAAATGGGAGGAAAGGCTGGACTTGAGCCGGGGAGAGAGTGAACCCAGAGCTTCTGCTGTGTCCCAAGACTGTTTCTGTGGGTAGGGATGGTGCAGGCCCTGAAAAGCCTGAACTGTGCTGCTCACCTTCCTGTCATCCCAACAGCCCTACCTCCAAGAGGAACTGGAGAAGATTGTCGCTTTCACATGGTTTCTCTGCCTCTTGGTAATCTTCACTATCATCCTTCCAGAGAGGCTCACTCAGCTCCATCTCATGGTCTGCCTCTTGGCTGCTCCCCTCTAGCTTCCCCATGGCCACCTCTTCAGTAGTTCTCCAGCTCCTCACATCCAGATCCAAGCTTGAATCCCAGTCAAGAAGAGACTGGAAATCACTGTTCTCTGACTTGATGGGAGATTCCAGCTCGGACTTCCAGGCATGGCCCATCTGCAAACAAAGAAAAGACAGCAATTTCTTTGTACCCTGACCCAGAACTGCCAAGCCCAGCTCGTTTCTTGACACATTTAGAGGGCCACAGCATGGGAAGGTCTCTGAGATGAGCAGCCTACACCTGAGCTCACCACACAGCACATGGCAAGGCTGCAGCTCTGCAAAACAAAACTGTTGCTTCAGAGCAACTGAATTTCAGGTTTTCTGGTGCTTTTGCTGTACTCTCTCCCTGCCCTGGTCAGTGGGTCACTCTGCTCGGGGCATGCTGAGCTGTCTGGGAGCACGTGGCTTTGCTGATGTTCCATATTTAAGGTGCTGAAGGCATCCACCAAGATCAAACCAAGCTGGGGCTCCTCGGGTGCTGAGTGTTGAGAACAACTTGTGACTTCAAGGACAGCTCAGTGAAATTCCATTTGCTATCCTCTGAGAACTTTTTATACTGGAGATAACTTATTACAAACCTTACAGACATAGTTTTGAAGGCGACAAGTGTATACCTGAGCCAGAAAATTGTAACCACACAGTCACACATTGACAGGGACAGTTCTGCACATTTCAGAAAATAAAACAGCATTTTCTTAAGAAGGAAGAAACCACTAATTTCATTTCTGTTCATTAATCCATTCCCAAGTGTCTTGTACTGCATGAGTGCACTCTGATTTCTCTAAGCCTGGGGAATTGCTTGCAGAGTCACAGTACAACAGTAAAGGATGTCACAAAATCTGCACCTTACCATTGAATGGAGCTGCCTGGATGCTGCACCTATGGAGAATTCTATGCATTAATTAACACTGTCTTTAGAATCTGCAGGTAATTATGTACAACCTCATTATTCCAGAGTTTTGAACAAGTACATTTCTCACTGATTGGCTTTTCCATTCTCAGGACTGTGAGCACAGCTCCAAATTCAGCTTATGGTGCTTAACTGGGAGAAATACAGAATCCACTGTCTGGGATGAGAAAACGGGTTTGCTTCTTTTGTGAACTTGCAGGCAGAGCTGGGATCTGAAAGCCTGTCCTTCAGAAACCTCTTTCAAAGCTCACTTCAGTGGCAGCAGATGAAATCTGATGAGGTAAGAGATAACATTGCCTGCCCTCAGCTTCCAGGTGAGGGAGTTGGGCAAACTGAGATTCCATCTGAAGAGAAAGCCCGTGCCTGGAGCTCTCTCCTGCAGCCTCAGCAGAGCTGCCACATGCAGAGGCACAGAAAAGCCTCAGCCCGGGGTAATCGGATCACTTGTGATCATCTTGCTGTACTCCAGTTCCGAGGGATAAACGCTGAAGATCAGGAAGTCCTGGGAACTTGGGCGCAAGATTAAAGAGATCTTCAGCCTTATGTTCAGTTTTACCCAATCTTGGAAGACTGGAGATGCCAGAGAGCAGAACAGCAGTGTTAGTGCAAGACATGATGAGGGAAATAATCACAGATTGCTCAGCTCCACGCCAATTCCGGACAAAATGACACAGACTTCAACTTTTAATTAAGAATTGCCTGACAGTTCTTAATTATGTTGGCTACAAAAGTCACTAGCAAGGAACCTCACTCAAACTGGAAAGTTTTAGTTCACTTTGCAGAGATCAGACACTGCGCAACCCTTGCTGTTCTGGGAAAAAGCTGTTAGAAATCAAAAAGACAGCCTTTAAAAAGAACTTACATGTCAAAACAAGAAAAATGATAAAAGCCTGAACTCTAATAAATGAAATGTAGAATCCACATAAAGTAGGCAAAAAAAAAAAAAGAAAAGGAGAACAATTTGCTAAAGACATAAAAGCAAATAAAAACAAAAAACCTCATCAAAAACATCAGAAGCAGAGAGCTGCCAGATGATCAGTGGGGATGACACACGATCAGTGCCAAACATCTCAGTGGAAAATAGGGCCAGTTGGAAAAACCAAATTAATCATCATTATCAGCAGTTGCCACAGAGGAGCTCACATGAGACCTTCTCTTGGGATGGGTCTGAGAGACAATTTCTAATTAAAATGTCAACAGGGGAGGTTTTAGAACAATTTGAGGGAGCGAATAAACCTTAGAACCCATTGGGATTCATTTGTGAGCCCTAAAGAAGCTTAAATATAATGTGATGGAGCCTATGCCGTGTAACTTGTCATTTAAGTATAAGAAGAAAACCAGAAAGGGGTGACAGTTTTATCTGTCTGTAAAAGGGTGGGTGCTGGGAGATGCAGCACACTAAAACATCATCTCTGTGCTAGACAGATTAGAAAAAAGTATTAGGAAGAAGAGAATTAGTAAGTAGTCAGAGCATGAGATGATGAATTGGGAAAGAGGGAATGAGGCTCTGTAGAGAAAATCGTATCTTGGAGTTTTAAAGCTCTTAAACATCATTAAAGACTATTAAAATGTCATGGGACAGGAGACAAGGCTGAGAGAAAAATACCTGGTTAAGAGAAGAAACCAAGGGGAGGAACGAACAGCAATGCTTGCCATGATGAAACCAAGTTACCAGAGGGCCTGATAAAGGTCTCCTCTGCTGTACCTTCAATTTTCCAGCAGAGACAATGGCAGGGCAGAGGTGTTACAGAGAGATGGAGCCAGACTCTTCTCAGTGCCCAACAGTGAAAGGAGACAGGGACGACAAGCTGCACCACAGGAAATTCTGACTGGGTGTAAGGTAAACATCTGAAGCTGGCCCTGCTCTGAGCAGCCAAATGAAGTAAAGGAATGCACACAGGTTCTTTCCAACTTAGAATCATGGAATGGGTTGGGAGGGACCTTTAAAGGCTGTCTGAGTCCAGCCCCCTGCTGTGGGCAGGGATACCTTCCACTATCCCAAGTCACTCAGAGCCTTGTCCAACTTGGCCTCCAACACTTCCAGGGATGCGGCATCCACAGCTTCTCTGGACAATCTGTGCCAGGGCCTCACCACCCTCATTGTAAAAAAAAAAATCTTCATCCAGTCTAAACTGACCCTTTTTTTAGTTTAGAACCATTACCTTGTCCTGTCACAACAGCTCCTGCTAAAATGTTTGTCCCTAACTGAAATAATTCCATAAAATACATGAAAGACAAAGACCCCTGTAACTTTTTGTGCCATGAACTGAGAACAATAAAAATTCAAACGAGAAATTTGCTCCCAGGTTTAGCAGTGAAGGACAATTAACCAATCACCAATCCAAGGGAGTTCCAGCATTTCCACATCAGTAAGGTGACTCTTGGTGAAAATACACCTCAGCAATACACGGGGCTTGACACAGCAGGCACGGCCAACTTCAACACCAAACTTGTGAAAACTGAGAGCTCTTACTGGATAAGAAAACAATGCCTCTGGTCTTAATCCCAGTGACTCAGTTTCCTGAAACCTGTCTACCAGAAAGCTGCACCCTAGACACGCTGCACACAGTGCAGAGCACTCCCAGCTGCTGCAACAATCAAGGATGGTGTCATTTTGTTGTTTTTTTTCCCCCCATGAAAGGTTGTGTGGGCAGAAAACATGCAAGTTTCATCTCAGGTCATGAGAGAAGAAAAAGTGACTTGGAAGTTCTCGCCGAGAACTTAAACCTTCTTGTTGCTGAGGAAAAGGACTGTAACTTCCAGTAGAAACAGTACACAAGCTCAGATGTGAAACCAGGTACTGGCAATCCTGCCTACAGGCGCTGGGATCACAGATTTTCACTCTGACTAGTGTAGCCTCCACAGATCTCTGGGGAAAGAATGTCAAGTCCTTTTCAATGCATTTTCTCCTAAGGAAAGCTCCAACAAGACTGCAGTATTTAACTTCTCAAGGTTTGATTTCAAGCGTCCCCACAGTGCTGCCGTATCCTCACACACTCAAGCAGGGAATCTTCCTCTCCATCCAAGCACTGTGAAACTCTCCTGTGATTAATGGATTGTCTCTAACATCACAGCTCTGCCATGCACAGGTGCTACAGGGGTAACTGGAAGAGAATTGTATTTGCAGATATTCCAGGTGGGGATCCAGGCTTGTACCACAGGGTTCCTCCCGGCAGAGCTGTGATGCTCAGTACACTGCACACGGGTTTGTTCCCAGATTTTAATATACATCACATTTACACATCACTAGTAAAAATCTGTACACTTCACATTACAGTACATACGAGCCACCAGTTGCTAGCTAACACCAGAACACTGATGAAGCCCAAAACGACTGCCCTAAAACAGGCAGGGGGGCTGGTCTTCCCCTCTGGGGAAGTTTCTTTGGGTTACACATTCTGACAAGACACTGCTTTCCAGAAGGGCAAGTGAAGGTGGTGAACCAGGTCCCACAAATGGACCTGCAGCTTTTCTTCCTCCTCCAACAGCTGTTAAGAGCTGCCTGCTTGCACTCCAGCTCCGGACGCCTGGGATTCTGCTGGGATTCTGTGTCTGCAGCATCATTTCTTCATCTTCATGTCTGCCTCGATGGCGCAGCGCCGCCCTCTGGTGCCGCCGTCCTGCTCACAAGGCAAACAAACAGAGTTACACAACCCCACAGGAACGTCCCTCCGGCACAGTGGGAGGAAGGGAGGGAATTCTGCATCTGGCAACAACTTTTCATGCCTTCCCATCAGGAGAAAGGGAAGCTGTCCCTGCCAAGGCCTGCCTGCAGACCTACCTACAGCTGGATCTGGACACAGCAGGGTGCTGGGCTTGGCAGCATCTCCGCACTGCTGGAGCCAGGGCAGAGGGAGGCGACACCTCTGGGCCAGACAGATGCTTTTGGAGCCTGGACAGTGCAGGCTTTCTCCTAAGCAGCAGATTCTAGCTTAAGGTGGGAAAAGCAAAACTGCTGACTAACCTACCTTATTAGGTGCTGATCCCTATGGGAAGTGCTCCTCCAGTTGAGTGACCCTGGCACTAGCTCCCTAGTTCCTCCACATAGCTCCTTTCCACGAGCAGAAGGCGAGCTGAGAGCTTCCTCTGATCCGCTGCCCTCTCTCTCTGGCTGATCTGCTGCCTCTCCTGGAGCACTCCTCTGTCTTTAGATACATGTGAGAGGCAAGCACAGCTCTCCATCTTCCTCCTCTCTCTCCTCACAGTAACTCAGAGACTTGGGGTTTCCCAGAGGGAATGTTTTTCCAAGCACTTCCAGATCACCACGGGCACAGAGCAAGATATTTCTGCAGAGTCTTATTTGCTTTCTGAACCAGGAACGGATAAATGGCACACAGCTGACTCCTCACTCTCCCAAGACCTTTTGTACTGCCTCGGATGTGTGGAAGGGGCAGCTGTACAAACATGAGAGATGTAGGAACTACAGGACTGCACCACTTGGTTTGTCTTCCCACTTACATGGAAAGAAAGCAGGAGAGAAGTCATGGAAAAAAGCAAAAGCAGGTGACAAAACAAAAACACTTGGAACCAGAAGAAAAGACTGAAGCCCCTCCCGCTCACCCATTTTGAGAATAAGGGACTGAGATGTCTCTTCTCAGATCACAGTGGTGCAGCCCCCAAGTCAAACACACCCTGCTGCAGTGCTAAGGATGCTGTGACAGTGCAGGGATCACCCAAACAAGGAGCAGAGCACCTGGCAGCAGTACTGCAGAACCTGCTGGAGCCTTTCAATACTTACAAAGAGAGAGAGAAGGAAGGCAGGAGAGCCCATTGGGACACTGTCCTGTTAAAAGGCCAAACAGAAGGACTTATCAGGCATCAGCTACGGAAATGCACACACCACACAGAAGCACTGAGCCCACACACGAGCATAGAGGAACATGTGCCCCACTCCCCTTCCTGCAGGGCATCAGTCTTATGCAGCAGGAACATGAAAACAGACAAAAAGAGGGATACTGCGAGAGTCAGAATGCCAGGAAAGGGATATTCCCTCCACAGCCATAGCGAGTTTGCCTGGTCTACCAAACAATTTCTGCTTGGTGCAGCTGTCACTAGAACTAAGCAGGCAGTCCCTGCTGTCACAGTGTTGTGTGCACCAGCTGAGAGTACCTGAGATCACTCCATCAAGTTTGGATGTATCTTCACAGAAGAAAAAAACCCCAAACAAACCTTCATTGCTTAGATCAGTGTGGAATTCAAAGTTTCTCTGGTGTATTTTACACAGCAAACCAGAGCTGACCGATTCTCTAGCTCTGAAAACTTGACTAGAAAGTGAAGGATATGACAATTCCCTTCACCATTCTGCAATATCACAGAATCACAGAATCTGTGGAGTTGGAGGGAAAACCACAAGGATCATGGAGTCCAATTTCCTGCCCTGCAGGCCCATCCCCAAGAGTCACACTACGTGCCTGAGTATTCACACCTCTTCCAATACTCTGTTCACTTCCCTACAGTTTTTATCACCTGTTTTAAAAAACAGGTAATAGAAGTATTTGGACTACAGAAAACACTCATGAGACCTGCCTTTGGAATGCTGTACAGTTCCAGAACTGAAATCTAATCAATAGACACATTTAAAGAAAATTTGTTCACATGAAGACGCTGGAGCCACTGCAATCTCAAAGAACATTTTGTCTCCTTGGTGTGGGAACTTCATGCAGTATCTTGGGATTCTTCAGAAGATCCCAAGTGCCCTTGCACAGGGCGCAGCATTCTCACCTTCTCCGAAGCATCCTGCTTGCGAGTGGAGTCTCGCCCCCGCAGGCTCTTTGCACTGATCCCTGACTCTGATGTTTGCATCATCAGTTGTGTGGCCAGAAATTGCTGCAAGGAAACCACACTCTGTTAAGATTGTCAGGCAAAACAAGCTCAGTAAGTGTGTGTCAGTTAACTATCACAGACCACAGGCTGGGAACGATTGGGTCAGAGGCAGTTTCAGTTCCTTGTGTGCCGCTCAGAATAAGTTCCCCTATTTACCTCAGAAGCCACAAGTCCTGAGGAACTATAAAACCCCAATTCAAACTCTGGTAGCCCTGCCAGTTGGGACATTCTGCTTCAAAGGATATTTCAAATAGCATAAATTCACAGGGCAGTTTCATTAGCACTCTGTATCAACATAAACCAGCACAGCCACCCAAAGAAGCCGTGGCGTCCCCTGTCATTCACCGTTCTCGTTACTTGTTTCTGTTCCTGAACCACACCCTGGTTCTTGCTGGCCTAAGCATTTCCCTGAAGGAAATTACATTTGAAATTGGTCTGGGATGAACCTATAAAAAACTTTGCTGTGTTACTTTTAACTCGCCCACAATCTAGATCAACAAAAACACCTGAGCTACCACAAGAGAGAAGCAGGGAAGGACAGGACCCACTGCATTGAAACTCACTGGGAGTGAAACTCTGGTCTTACAGCCAGACCTATGCACCGAGGCAGATGCTCTGTCCTGCACTGGCCTCAGCTCAGTACTTTACCTGGATCTGCTCCAGGACATCTCTCTGCATCTCCACAGCCATGTGGTACACATCATGGTCAGAGCTGTTGTACATCACTGCATTCTGAAACATCAGCATAATATCCCGCTGGAACTCGGCTGTCGTTCGGATCAGCCCGTTCTCAATGTTCTTTTTGATGGTGGATAAATCCATTGGCCTGTGAAGGAAATGCAGGCAAAATTGCAACAGAAATGCTTAACTCTTTCCCCTCTCCTTTGCAAAAAGCCCTGGGTCTGTGACGTGTTTAGTTACAGTGTCTATTTTATTCAGCTGAACAGGTTCTCCCCTACATGGGCTGTGCTCCCCAGCACCAAGGCCTGGGGCAGAAGACACAAGGTGTCCAGGAGTTACCTGGAATGGTAACTACAGCCAGAGAGATCTCTCAGGAGAGGCATCTGCCTTCTCCATGCACCAGTGACAGAGACACTAAGGAGCTAGAGCGGCAGCCACTGAACTTGAACTGCTTAGGAGAGATTCCAGCAGCTAGCAGGGGATTCTGGTAATTCTTCCAGAAAAGGCCACCATCTGGGACAGTAAAAAATGCTGATTAAAGAACAGCTTTTAGGAATTCCAAAGGTTAAATCCTATTCTTGGATAGAAACTGGGAGAAACCGACCAGTTTCACCTTACTGATAAAATGTTCTGTGTAAGTCAGTGTACTTCACTCAAAGCCAGCACTGTGTACAGGCATGTGCCTGTTACTGATGATGACTCTTTTCTTGGGGAAACCTGCTTCTGACTGAATCATGCCAGAAAAAGAATACTTTTCCAAGTCTGCACAGTAGGCAAAACCGACATTGTTCCTGCCAGAAACCCCTACAAATATGCAAATATACAGAGCTCTAATGACAGAAGACTGCTGAGACTCACCTCTGCACGATGCTGTGGTAGCCTGGTGCTATGTCATCAGTTACAGGCTGCAGGAAGACATTGGCATACCTGCAGAGAGAAAGAGTCCACTCAGTACCTGTCCTTGCTGGTAAATATTTGTTTCATGCTCTCCTGTTTATTTGTCTGCAACAATATGATTCATCGTCTCCCAAGACAGATAAGCCTCTGAGATGGGAGAGTGGAGACTTGTCTAGGATTAGTCACTTCTTTCTGCCAAGACATCAAACTCACCTGTGATTAGCTGCTGCTCTCCAAACCAGCATGATGGCTTTCTTCCAGATCTTCTGAGCCTGTATCGCTTCCTGGTCCTCACTGCACACTGAGCTGGGAAGAGAAGAAGGTAATTCCTTCAGGAGTCTGCACACTGCCTCAGAGCAGAAAACTCGTGGTTTGTTTTGTCCTTGACATGCCTACGCTAATGCACGCCAAAGACAGAAGGAACAAGTGGGAGCCGGTACTGGAGTGCTGCCTGCACACTTGCCCTTGTAAGCAAGGAGAACCAGACAAATCATCAACGAATCCTCCCTTAGGACCCACTCAGCAAACCACAAATGGGAATCCTCCACTCCCCGTGTGCCCTGACACTCACAACTGCGAGGAGGCCGGGCTGCTGGGGATGGAGTCGGCGAGCGCGTGCGACTGCAAGGGCGCGTTGTGGACGCTGAAGCCGTCGTCGCTCTCGCTCACGGGGGGCTCGTTATCCATCTCTGAGAGATACCCCTCACCCTGGTCTTCTTCTTTGGGTTCCTCCAAACTGGCAGCCTCACTGGCACCGTCCTCATCATCCTCCTCACCCTGCCCATCCTGAAACACAGAGTCTGTGAGCTGGCACAGCCAGCTACAGAAGCCACTCAGAGCCTCCAAAGCAACTACGGTTCTGTGAGCAAAGTGATTTTCTTTTTAGGCTGCTGACAACTGTCCAGGCACTTCCACAAAATCCCAGTCTCTCCAGCCTGCCCTATTCTCCCCACAGACCCAGAAGCACATACACAAACACCTTCACAGTCTGAAGCAATCTCCCTTTCAGCAGCAGACTGCTCACTTCTCAGTGCAGAAAGCTTTGCCCTTCAGCAGACAGCAGCAGCAGCAGTGAGATGTTGCTAATAAACTCAAGATGACTAAAACCAACTGAGAATTACCTTCATCTGACTCCTAAACAGGGCTTGGGCCTCCTCCTTCATTGACTCTGTGAAAGAAAGAAACGCAGATTGACTCTCCCAAGCAGCCTTTCCTACAAAAGCTCCTGCACCAATGCCTACTGTCCTGCAGTAATTACCACTGTTCCTACACAGATCTTTTCTCCCTCCTCCCCAAAAGACCTGAACCAGACAACTAACAACTATCCAGCTAATAATGTTGCATGTAAAAGATTTCCTAGCTGAATTAAGTTACCTGACAGCTCAAATTTGTGCTGAACATCAGCCTGTGAGGAGTCTTCACTCACATTTGGGACTTGTGGAGGGGATGAATCATCATCAGGTGGGGTCTGGAGGGAAGAGAAATGCACAAATCTAGATGTTTGTGTCAGCTTACTTCAGTGAAGGTGTGGGCACATCTCACTCACCCTAACCTAACTCCAGGCAGTGAGGTTTACTGAGCACCTTCCCAGCAGCAATGCTGCACGTGGGTGGGGGGAGATACACAAAGGTACTGCCTAAAGCAGAGCTGCTCTGCACATCAGCAGCCTGACTCGCAGGAAAACAGTCAGTCACATTCATTGAAGGGTCACCTTCAACCCAGCACTCATCCTTCCTCTAAACTTCGCTCCTACCTGCCACAACTGCTCCTCTCTTTCCCCACACCAGTTCCAGCCAGCCTCTCTGACCACATACCTCTGTCTTCACTGGATTGAGCACTGCATCTTCTCCCTGGGACGACTCTATCTTGATTTCAGAAGTCTCTCCTGATGTTACAGCTGCTCTTTGATCTTCTTCTATCTCTTGGTTTCTAAGCTCTGGTGTTTCTGTCACTCTTGCAGTTGCTGGTATGGTTTCTTCAGGGCCCAGCTGACACTGGTCTTGCTCTGCAAGCTCAGTCTTTATTTCCGACCCCAGCTCGCCGATGCCCATTAGGTCTCGAATTCCCTTTGCCTCTGGCTCCTCACACTCCAGTCTCTCCTGCTTCACAGTCACAGACACTTGGGCTATCTGGGCCTGTTTCTCGTGCTCCTGACGAATTGAATGTTCCCATGGGCCAGGAAGAGTCTGAGGGTCATCGGTATCTTCGCAGAAAGAAGACAGAGCAGCTTCAACAACTGCAGCATCCAGGACTTCAGGGTGGTCGTCTACCTGTATTGTCAAAACAAACACACAGCAGTGCAGGCCAAGGTCAGAAAGAGGGATTAAAGCAAAATTCATGTTATTTGGCACTGAGACAATTGTGGAAATCCCAGTGTACTGCGTTTACAAAGTTGCCTTTTGCAGCCAGACTTGGATCACTCCCTGCAGGAGTCTCTCTTGGAGCTTCAGTTTCAGAAATATGGCACTCCTGGAAAGGATTCTGTGAGCAGTGCTCATCTGTCTGCCAAAGACATGACCCAAACCCTACCCTACAAGGAAGAAAGATTTATTTTTGCACTCTGAAAAGGAGCACCTGTCAGACAGGCAGCAGTAGTGTCCTTTCCTATCAATCTGGAAAACCATTGTGAGAATGAGCATTTTGGAATGGTTATTTCTTGCTTGTTTAAACTAACTAAATTGGTGCACAGCAACCATTTGAGATTAACCCAACTGAATGTGGAGCAAAAGGCACTGGCACTCTGCTTTCCCTGTTTACCTTGTCCTCAATGATGGCTATAATATTTCCAACCGTGTCGAAGTCCAGCTCTTCCCCCGTATAGGACACCGCAATATCCATTTTCTCAGCCAAATCCAGATCTTCTTTCCCATCTATGCAGTGATCTTTGGAAGACCCTGCAGTGCTGCCAGCCCCAGAACCCAGGCACTCTTTCTTGATGGAATCAATGATCATTGATATTTCACTGCTGTCCATGGACACTGTCACAGTATGGGAATCAGACACTGCCTCCATGGGAACACAGGCTTCTGGCTGGCTCACTGCACAAGGATGAGAGGGACAGTGAGAGACCAAGCTGGAGAAGACCCCACATAAACAAACACTGCAGTGGGTAAGACCAAGCACCAACCACAAGTATCCCAGGCCCACCCACACCACTGCAACTTAGATAAATAAAAGACAAATATGGGTTTGCGTTCCCACAGGAGAGACAAAGTGAGATTCCAACCCCTGAACCACAGTCCAGCAAATCACCAGCACCCCCACCCAGCAACCCCTGTTTAAAACCATCTGTTTACACCAGAACCCAGCCATAACCATCCTTTTTGGCCAGGATGGTGAGTCTGAAGTGATAAAGCCCAGCTGAGAGCCTGCTGGGCGCTGATCCCACGGGAAGTTCTGCTTTCCAGCAGGACGTGATGTCCGAGTGCGTAGTTCAGGAACGCACCTGTGGCTACGCTTTCTGGAGCTGCAGCTGGTGGCACAACGGCTGGTGCTGACAGCGTGGGCATCATGACAATAGTGGCCTGGGACACAGGCTCTACGGGGGGTGGCAGGAGCTTAGCTGGAGGCTCGCTGGCAACAGCGGAGAAGGAAGCAAGAGGTGAGGTGAACTGTGCAGGACCAGCTTCTAAAAGCCGGGAAAGCGTAGGAGCACCTAACAGAGAGTAGAAGGGAAAAGCACATGAGCAAGAAGCAGCCACCACTGAAGTCCACAAAGCCACCACTGGGCTCTTCACTGTCTGGTGGCTTCTTCTGGGAAAAGACACGGAGATATACCTATAAACAGTCCCAAAAGCTGTACAGAGAGCCCACACCAAAACCACACAACTCCCGCTGTGTGTGCAGTCTGAGGTGGAATCATGCAGCTACGGAACACTGCGCTCACTGTAAGGGCTGGACAGACTAAGCCATACATGCAGAGAGATGCCCTTTCAAAGGCTCATCCCAAAACAATTATGGGAAATCTGAAAAACAGTGCTGAGAGAGCCACACAAGGTAAGCCAAGACAAACAGTCATCACAGGAGCTGGGAGGGAGCGGAGGGGATCTCTTTGCAGGTTTTTCCTGGAGAATTCCTCTTATATCAAAGGTTGCCATTCATCTCAGCTGTAACTTCCAGTCTGAATTTACTGAACTGTCTGGACCAAATTAACAGGTCTTAACCAAATGTGGCTAAGGAAAGCAAGATTACTTGTATGGAATTCTGTATGAATGAATGACATAAATACTCAGTTGCAGACAATGTGATTTAACCACTGCTCAGCAGGAGCTGAGAAAAAAAATTCACTTTAGGCAGTTCGTTCTGAAAAAGCCCAATGCAGAGAGACTTGCCCTGTCCCCCTCACCCTCATTCTGTGGAACTTCCTCTGGAGCTCAGTGGTCTAACCCTCAACAGATCTCCAAGATACAGCAGAGGGAAGGCACATTAGTTCTCCAGATCCACAGGCATCTGTGTTTGACACGTTGGGAATCAGATCCAGAACATTTTTTCCCCAACTCCCCATCAACAAACCCTTTCTGCCAACACTCAAATGCCTGCTATTATCCAGTGTCAAACCCAGAAAACCAAACTGCATGGATCAGGACTGAACGAAGTCTAATTGTTTCAGTCATTCTTTTTTCTGTATGGATCAGGGTCTTCTTAAAAAGTAAGGGTGAGATGGACAAGGGTACAGAAATAGGGATAAAACTGAAAGAGGAGCCCCCAAACCAGCCAAGTAGACATCATCTTTCTCCCAAGAGAATTCACAGAACAGTTTGAAGGCACATCTTAAGGGAGAACTGTACGGGGAGAGGCCCGAGTTACCTGAAGCAGCCGGAGATGCAGGGACAGCACCAGGTGCCGACTGCATTTCCCCACTGTGCAGCACTGGAAGGACACTTCCTACCTCCAGCAGCACTCCTGAGCTGTTCATGTGACCAGAAGCCACTGCCATTTCGTTTTCACCGACCTGTCAAAGGAGGATGAGACTGAAGTTCCTGGAGATACCACCACACCAGTGATTCTCTGCCAGATGTGCACCTCCATGAACAGGACCAGCATTTCCTGTCCCAGCATTTCTTTTGCACTTTTTATTCAAGTGAGTCCCTGCCTGAGCCCCCTCATACAAGTACAGAACATGAGAGTCTGAAACTCTGCTGCTGTTCTTCAGCTGCAGTGCCACCCTCCTTTGAGGTGAGGCCAAGCACATCATTTGCTCTAGCACAGTTCTGCTGTTCAAGGACCTCACAATCCTTTACACACATAAGCATCTCTAGACCCTGAGATGGCACAGAAATATCCCTCGTTTTGAGTTGAGAGAAACAGAAGTTCCAAGACGGAAAGTAGCTTGATCAAGGTCACACAGTGAACCTATGATGGACCTTGAAAAAGATGTAAACCTGTCCTGTTCCTACAAAGAAAACTCAGCCTTCCACAGCCATCACCTTTCCCTACTCCACTCTATGTTACATCCTGCAAACACAGAACCCACGGAACACTTACCCAAGCTAACAAATAGAAAAAACCCTAAATCTGACTACTATGAAGAAAAAAATCAACAGCAACACACCTACTCCACCACACAAGCACTAACCCAGGGAATCTGTGTCACGAGCAGGCTGATGGCTGCTGTTTTCAGACTGCGCTCTGAACAGTGCCAGCACCTCCTAAGACTTCCAGAGTCACTAACACCACAAGTGGGGTCTCATCACAGTGATTCAGTAACCACCTACAATTAGGAGAAAACTGAAGCACTTCAGTATAGGTCATAAACCCCATTCAAGGATTCCCTACTCTTGTGCTAAGAGGCAATTAAAAATATTGAAACACAACTTCCTGACAAGATGTAAAGAACTGTGAGCCCAGTGTAGGAATCACTAAGAACAGCTCCATGGAGGCTGATGAGGATGATGCTGACTAACAAGTTCCCTCCCCTGAGGAGAACAATTTCCTCTAGCAAACCCTGCAACTCCAACTCCTTATGACTGAGGGGACAGCCAGTCCTACGTGCTGCACGAGCCCTGCAGTTGTGCTGGGAAAGGGGCCCACCTCTGTGGCTCACAGGGGTATTTATACCTCTCAGATTTCACTTCTGCTGGGACTCTCACAAAACTGCATATTTTTAAAAATTCTTTGCAAATCCCCCTTTTTCAGTGGGAGAGCCTGGAGCAAATTGTTCGTGTGCTTGCATATATGAGCAGAGAGCTCCATACCAGCCTGGGGCTTGTGGGCAGGAGACTGCCCTTCTTCAGCAGCTCTGAGAGCAGAGGGGAAGGAGGCGGAGTTGCTTTTTGTCCTAGCATCTTTTTCTGGGGTGAATCATCAGTGACTGGGGTCATGGGGGCATCCAGGGGAGCAGAGCCTGGAGGGGTGTCAGGGATTCCAATGAAGGAGGCAACTGGGGTGCTGGGCAATGTCCCTGGCGTGACCTGAGAAAGAGAAAAACCACACTGTTCAAAGCCACACTCCACCACACGGACCAGCCCCACTTGCTGCTTCCCCCAAGAGCATTGATCCAGCACACCACAGACACCTACTCCATTCACTCGCTGCCCCTACTCCAGGCATGTGCTTTCACCCTTTCCCTGCCCTGCAGTGCCACTTCCCAGGCACTCACAGACTGCTTGGCCAACCCACTGATGCCCCTACACAGCCTTTGATCCAGGCACCGGATCACCACAGACAGGGAAGAGGACGTGGATCTCGAGCAGCACTGTCTCCAACCACGCTACAGCACCAGGAGTCTGCAAAGCAAGGCAAGGGCTTCTCCCCAGGCCACCTCTCTGTGATGGATGCAGAGCCCCATGTCCCGAGCTGGGCTTTCCCTCCTACTCGGATAAGGATCCTTACCCCTGGACTGGCCTCATCCCCAGCAGGCTGGGACAGATCTCCCAGGGAATAATCCCCGCCCGGGGAGGTGGAGCCGGCGGGAGAACGAACCATCACCCCCGTGAGTCTTCGAGGTGGGTTCTTAATGGCCTGGCGAGCTAGAAGAGAACAGAAACTAAAGTGAGATTGCATGGCTCGGTCCTGGACAGTCCCGAAGAGTTACCTTTAACTTTATCCTGAAGAATGTTAAGGGAACAATTTATATCACAGGAATTTCTTGCACCCCACTAGGCTCAATAATACTTACTCAAATAATACTAACTTTGGGCAATGCACTTCAATTGCAGGTTTTTCTAGCAGTTGGGTATTCACCACCTCCCACCATCAAATTAAATACCCCAAGAGTTATAAAGAATTAAACATTCAGAATAAAAGTCTCTTCCTTTTATCTTCAGCCATCAAGGAAAATAAAGGGGTGAAAAGCCTGACATTCTAACACAGAGCTCCTTAGTAATCCTGCTTCCCCTTGGATGCACCTTTCCTACAGATTTGGTTCCTTTTTCAGAAGCCTCTGCCTTTTACCCTGTTACAAATATAGTGCTGGAAAAAGAATTAAACCTTCCTCTCCAACTCTAGGGTCCAGGAATTCCTCCTGCAGTTCTTAACAAGACTTAAGTATTTTCCAAATGTTCTTATGAACATACACATCTCTGGAAAGGCAAGGCAGCTCATTTCCAGCTTACCCTGATAAGCAGCATCTGTAGCCTTCCTCTTGACTTCTGCCTCCTCCTCCTCCATCTTTTTCTTTCTGTATAAAGAACAAAAACCTGCTTTCACAGGGTGTCTCAGTTCCCCTCAGTTCCTCTTTCACAATCATTTTAGTGACCCCCACCCCGTTATCTCCAGACAAGAAGAAACCACCCCTGCGGACTCGGGCTCAAATCCCCTGAGGAGAGAAGCAGAGCCACAGAACGGCACACTGGGCAGGAAATTTCACTTCCAGCAGATTATCAAAACATGATGCTGCAAGCCATGGCCAAGCTCTTTACTGAGGAACTCCAAAGGATGTTCCACACCAGCTGGTATCCACCAGTCCAAGCTAAGTCCCCCCTCAGAGGCCACAGCATCTGCCCAGCTCATTTCTCTTAAACCAAAGTATGTGGGGCAAGAGATGCTGGACAAACAGAGTGTCAGGAAACTACAATCTCAGAAGAAATAATTAAATAACCCACATCATAATCTCATTGCACAGCTCCTCCAGTCTGTTATCCATGTGTCCGGCCTGGATCAGCTCTGCATCCTTCTTGAGTTGCCTGTAATCATAAAATCTTTTTACTTTCTGATCACTGAGCTGGACACCCCAAGCAACATTTTCACCTCAATCACCACACACTTAGACAGCTTTTTCAGGACAGGATTCTCAGGTGTGCAACATTTTAACACCTCTGTTGTGTACCTGTATTTTTCCTGTGTTTCTTTAATAATTTTCTTCAACTCCTCAACCCGCTCTGCCGTCAGTTTCCGCACAATAACATCTTCCACAGTTTCCACAACTTCTCCCTTCTCACCACGTTTTCTTCTACAGAATAAGAGAAAAAATAAAATAAAAGTCAGACACAAAACTCAGTTCTTCTTTCATAAATGGCTGCTCTCTGTCATTCATGACATGCTCATGCAAAAAAAAAATCAACTTCCTCCAATTTCCTTAAATTATATTGGACAGCACAACGTTCAAACAATCTCTTCTGAAATTTTTTTCTATTTCACCCAGTGTTAAAGTCTTCAGGAACAGACCAAAGATGCAAGTCCACTAAAAATTCTCAACCTGAAAAAAAATCCACTTCAAGAGAAAATTCTTTCCTACCCAAGAAGAAACATCTATATTTTCTTCACTAACTCTTAAAAGTCCTTTGATTTTTCAACTTGAGTGCTGAAGATCATTCACAAACAAATCGGTCACACACAAATATTATTTTTAAACATCCCACCTTAAAGTTAATTTGAGGTTCAGTCTCTAAACAAAATGCCTGGAACTAGGAGCAGTAAATATCTGAGATCACAGAGCTGTAGTGGTAACAGTGATAAGAAAATTGTAAGAAACCACTGCAAAATAGTGACAAATACAAAACACCTCCCTTCTGACTCCTTTTCTTTTCTACCCCTATTCTCAATGACAAATTTATGTGTAAAGCTTCTGATTAGTAAGACTAACACACAGTGTTTTATTCCAGCCAAATAAATATTATCTTTCCCATCTGACACACCCTGATCCCACCGTCCTACAACAGCTATTCCATCTGAATTTTCTCATTCTGAAATGCTCCTTTTGGGAGGAGTTGGTTGGGGGTGAAAGTAATTTAACACTGACCAGGACTTTGCTGTAAGAACCCACGAGTCCCCCCTAAGCTGCTGCAGGCTGTGCTGGGGTCAGACTTTGTACTCACTTAGGGGTCTCCGTGGTCTCCAAGAGCTCTGAGTATTGAGATGCACAGTGCTGAGAAGAAATAAAGGAAGTCAGAGGACAGTTTGCTTGCCCAAACAGCAGGACACACCAAAATACTTGGACATCCACAAATTCCTGAGGCAATGAATTCCACAGCTTAACTACATGCCTGGTGAAGAATCTCTTCAGTTAGTCTTACTTAATAACCGTGTACTGGACAAAGCACGGAATAATTAATCCTTAATTCATCCTCAGTATGGCATTTCTGATGCGCAGAGATTTGGGGTCCAGGATTCAAATGTCAGTGTCTTACCTTTTGGGAAAACCAGTCAGGTGGGCGTCCTGGCTCTGCAAAAGGTTTGATGGCTCTGCTGACTGAGACCCTGTGGGAAGGAAATGGCAAGTCACCACCAGCTTACCTTCTCCCCCCGCCAACATGCAGAGAAAAGATGAAAACCCATCGTGACATCACTGAATAACCCCCCTAACCACGATAAACTCACCAAGGAGTTATGTTGTACAAGTCTCAAAAATATTTGCCTGCTTCTAATAAACAATAACTTCACTCTTCTGTTCTGAAAAGCAAGTTTCTTGCTTCTGATTACATGATTATATTTCCACAAAACCCTGACTCCAGTGAGGAGAAATACACAGCAAAACAGAGCTATGGGTTCAGTGCACAGGAATCTGTTACCAAATATCCTTGTCCACAACTCACCTCATCTAATTACGAACACAGAATCACAGAATGGGTTGGGAAGGACCTTAAAGATCATCTTGTTCCAGCCCCGTGCCATGGACAGGGACACCTTCTGCTATCCTGGGTTGCTCCAAGCCCTGTGCAACCTGGCCTTGGACACTTCCAGGGATGGGGAGCCACAATTTCTCTGGGCAACCCTTTCCAGTGCCTCACCACCCTCACAGTAAAGAATTTTTTCCTAATCTCCAACCTAATCCCCCACCAGCCTGAAGCCATTCCCCCTTGTCCTGACACTCCATGTCCTTGTCCAAAGTCCCTCTCCAGCTCTCATCCCTCTTTATTTTGACTAACACACCTCTACTTTTACACAGCAGTTATGAAGGCAACAAAATGCCTGTCCAGGTTCACCTTTAACACCTCTTACACCCCATCTTTGCTCTGAACAGAGGCAGCGGGGTGACAGCCCCGTGCCTTGCCCTTGCACCCGGTGCTCTGCACATGCCGCCCGCCTTCCCCGGTCCCGTACCAGTTCTGGTCACCGCTGCGCATGACGGAGGAGGCCAGGCAGAGCTTCTCGCGGATGGACCAGGGCTCGGTGGGGCCGGCGCTCAGCAGCTTGTGCTCTGCGGGACAGGGCAGGAGTGCGCGGGGGCAGCGCCCGGGCACACCGGGACTCGAACCCGGGGCTCCTACAGCTGGCCCCGCCCCTCCCGGACTCTTTGGCCCCGCCCCTCTCCGGACCCATTGGCCCCGCCCCGCCCACCGCCAGCGTTGGCTCTTCCCGGGAGGGTCCTTCACAACCGCTCTGTTCTCCTCGGGCCATNGCCCCGCCGCCATCTTCCCCGCCCGGCCCTGAGGGAGGCAGGGGCGGTACCGGGCGCAAAGCCCGCCGGGAGGCGGCCGAGCGCTACCACGCCCCCTCCCCGGTCTACGCGCGAGCCCGAGCGGCCGGTTGCCCAGGCCCCGCCCCCTCTGCCCCAATGGCGGGCGCTGATTGGCCGCGGGGCGCGCGTGCGGCGCTCCCATTGGCGGAGCGGGCGGGCGGCGAGGTTTGAAACCCCGACCGTCGGCGCGGGGCGGCGTGAGGGGCAGCGGGCCGGAGCGGTGTGAGGGGCGGCCGGAGGAGTCTGCGGCTTCCTGT
>VXBT01007381.1:242943-274117 GCA_013400235.1 Oriolus oriolus | reverse complement strand
GGGTGTGGCGGCGGCGGCGGCGGCCGGCGCGGAGCTGCATGCGGGTTTGGGGGTGTCCTGAGTGGTGGTTGGTGCATGCGTTAGGTCTATTTGTTACTGTGTGTTAAAGGGGTGTAGAGGTGGTCTGTGTGTGTAGAGGGGTCCCGCGTGGTGTCCGTGCGTCCAGGAGGTGGGTTTGGGATCTTGGGTAGTGTTTGTGTGTGCACACGGGCTGTTCGCGGGGTCCTGTGTGGTTTCCCGGTGTGCAGGACGTGCGTTTGGGTGTTTGGGGGTGTGTGTCTGTGCACATAGGCAGAAGCATCCTGTGTGTAGGGAGGGTTCCACATGGGGATCCATGTTTGTCGGGATTGATGGATGTGGCACGGGGTTTTATGCGTGCGGAGCAAAGCGTGGGTTGCTGTAACATCACCCTGTCCTGTGTCCCTTTTCCCCCAGGAGCCGTGTGAGTGACCATGGCACAAGCACTTGCCTCCCCAGGGCTGTTTTCTGACGATGAGGCTGCAGCCTCCCCTGTGCTCGAGTCCACAGCAACAGGGTTTGGGGCTGACGTGCGCAAGGACCTGCTGTCGGAGTTCTCTGCTATCTCCCCAAACTTGGAGGGCTCTCAGGTGAGGTTGGTTCAACTCTTCTGCCACAAACAGGGCAGCGTTTTCACTCGTGGCTGGTGGTCTCTGTACAAAGGTGATGTGATGCAGAAACAACAGAGACACTTCTGAAGAGGCAGGAGTGAAATGCTGCATTGGGGGAGCAGTTCCTGTAAGAGTAGTGGGCAGCAAGTGCCTCTTGGGGTGATGCTTGGTTTCAGTGTCAGGCCTTTGGATTGTTGGTCTGATTCACTAGATAAAAAAAATGCTGGTGTGCTTGGAAATGCCTAAGAAAGCTTCTGGCATCACTGGTGATTTTGGGAGCAGAGAAGTTCCTAAGCACTGGCAGCGTAACTAACATGTGTGTTCCATATGGTGGCTCCTGTTGTGTTCCCATGGGGGGTTGTGTGCGGCCTCTCTGGCTGCCATATTTAACTTGTGCTGATTTTTGCAGGCTGTAGCTGAAGACAATAATGGAAAATTAAAGGTCTACCTGAGAGTTCGACCTCTGAAATCTACAGAAGTGGAAAAAGGGGAAGACCAGGTGAGACACTGAATGAAGCAAGCTCTGAGCTGGCTGTGTGCCTGCTGGGAGATGCTGTTGTCCTTTGCTGTCTATCCTCTGGCCTCTTGTAAGGCACTGTAGTGATGGATTTCATGTGTTCTTTAGGGCTGTGTCTGCATTGAGAACTCAGAAACCCTTATTCTAAAAGCTCCTAAGAATTCCTTCACCATGCGGAGCACGGAGCGGGGAGTGGGACAAGCAGTGCACAGATTCTCCTTCACCCGGGTAGGTAGCTGGGACAAACAAACCATCTGGAAGTGATTTGAGCTTAAACCAGCCTTGCAGCTTGAAAAGAGGTCTTATTCATATCCACTGACCCCCAGGCACTGCCTGAACTCTGCAGTCTTGCACAATCCTCTCTACTTTAGGTTTTTAGTTGCAGTTTTCTTAGTTTTTATCTTCTAAAGCTTTTCTGACAATTTTTTTTTGGCAGAAAGCAGCAAGCTCTTGTTGATGAGGCTCTAAACAAGACTAGAGGTTGCAGTGATATGAGATGTTACTGGATTAAATGAATGAGCAGCTTATTTTTGTAGGGGCTCAGCTGGAATTGCTGGTGGGTCTCATGGCAATTGATCATGGCTAGCGTGGGGAACAAAGGACTGTGTAATATTACTTGAGCAACATTCAGCAAAGGATAGGAAAGACCTACCTGAAGCCATTTTTCCTGTGTCTTGCTTGCAGATTTTTGGACCAGAGGTGGGGCAGAAATTGTTCTTTGATGAGACAATGAAGCAGGTGGTAAAGGATGTGCTCAGTGGGCAGAACTGTCTGGTTTACACCTATGGCATCACCAATTCAGGGAAGACTCACACGATTCAGGGTAAGGAAAGCACCAGGTGTTAGGGGCCTGTCGAGAGAGTTGTCTCCTCTCTCTTGCCTGTGAATCCTCAGCTTTGCTGCTGCTCTTGCTGCAGGCACCACCCAAGATGGGGGGATTCTGCCTCGCTCCTTGGCAACCATCTTCAACAGTGTGGGGGACCGGCTGTACCAGGCCATGGACCTGAAGCCTGCCCTCTCCAATGAGGTGACCAGGCTGGACAGCAGGCAGGTGCGGCAGGAGGAGACCAAGAAGCAGATGATGCTGCAGGGGGGTCTCTGGGAGGTAAGCACGGGGCTTCTGGGGGGTTCAGTAGCAAGAGGTAAGGGGCTGTCATGCTACCTGCATGCTCCTGTTTGTTGTTTCCTTCAAGGAGGAGCTGCTGACGCCGCTGAAGAGGAGTCACAGCGCTGAATCTCAGCTCCAGGCCACCACCAGTGGCAGTTTTGACAGTGGAGTTGCTGGTCTGTCTTCATCCAGTCAACTCACCAGCCGTTCAGACCTCAGCCAGACAGAAGGTTTGTCTGGAAGCCTGTTGTGTACTACCTGCTTCTTTTTGCTGGAGGATGGGGGAAGAAAGGGTGATGGCTGTTTGGATGCTCTGTTGTGGGTAGGGGAGCAAAGGTGCTGTAGTCTCACAGATTTTTCCCTTTGAAAGATAGGGATGTCATGTCAGAAGAACTTTGAGCATATGTTTTACCAATATTTGCTGCTGCATAATAACCAAGCCTTGTGAAATGAAAAATTACTTGACACTCACTCACTTCGTTCAAGGAATGTGGTTATTGAGCAGCTGATTGCTGTGAGATGGGGATTGCTGGGAAGCAGGATGCCAAAGTGACAGGCTGCACTGAGCACTTGGGCCCTGACTGTCAAACCCAGCAACTACCAGCTGCTTAGGTATGCAGAAGCATGGAGTGATTGAGATAACAAGATATAAAACTTCACTTGTGCTGGAAGGAGTTCATGTTTGAAATATCCTGTAATTCTGGAGTCAAAACTGCGGATATAAAAGTCTTTACACAGAACAGATGATACTGTTAAAGGAAACTTTAGGCTGTCTCACTGGAGACAGGCATTAGAATAGATGCTAAATGGGAGGAGGTATATAGAAGGATTTGTCTCTGGGGTGGTTTTTCTTGCTGAATAAAGTATCTCACTTTAGAGCTAAACCATTCCAGCTGGACCCATGAAAAGCTGCAGTCATGACTTGTTTTCCTTCTTTTTTTTTTTTTTTTTTCCTTTTTTTCCCCAGAACTGGGCCCTTGCTGGGCTGACTTGGATCGCATTTCACTCACCAGCACAGGAGATGTGCAGTTCTCCATCTGGGTCTCCTTCTTTGAGATTTACAACGAGTTAATCTATGACTTGTTAGAACCAGCTGCACCTGGGCAGAACCGCAAGCGGCAAACACTGCGGCTCTGCGAGGACCAGACTGGCAACCCCTATGTGAAAGGTAGATTTACCTGGAAGGAGGCTTGCTAGGAAGGCTTTAGGATTGAGTGGGTGGGTGGCTTAGCAGTGATGTGCTGGAGAGCCCCACAAAGACCTCTGATGTCTGGATTATGGGAATGTCAGGGAAATGCAGTGGTGGAATTGGGGCTGAGGTAAGTTTTCTGCCAGTCTCCTAACTGCTGTGCTCAATGCTTGCTTTCCAGATCTGAACTGGATCAATGTCCGGGATGCTGATGAGGCCTGGAAGCTCCTGAAACTTGGTCGGAAAAACCAGAGTTTTGCCAGCACCCACATGAACCAGAACTCCAGTCGCAGGTCTGAAGGGGGAGGGATTGTTTAGGCAGAAATACAGTTCTGAGGAGTTTTAAAGGTTTTTTTTAAAATATTTGCATGTTTCTTTACAGTCACAGTGTGTTCTCTATTCGGATTCTACACTTGCAAACAGGTGGCAGTGAAGTTGTTCCAAAAATCAGCGAGTAAGTTTCATGTTTTTTAGGATTTGGGTGTGATCTCAACTTTCCTGCCTCTTTGGTTGAGGGCCTGGAGTATGGGAAATGTCTTGATGAAGGTGTTGTTGAAAGTACTCGGAAGGAGTAAATGCTCCTAGTGTTAAGTCTTAAAACTGAAAGGAGTTTGAGGTGCAGCGCAAAGTACAACTTGAAGTAGTTCTCAGGCTTTTTGAGTGAAGGTAAATGTGAGCATCCTTACCCTTGCAGCAGGCCTGATTTGAGTGCAGCTGATGCCTGTTCCTGAGATGTAGTTATCTGGAAAGTGGCTGTTCTGAGGACTGGCAAAGGATCTTTGAAGCTGACAGTGCAAAGCTCATTTTGCTGCTACTTAGTGTAACACCTGCATTTAGGGCGGGCCCTTCCATCCAGCAATAGCCCAAGCTCCCCGAAAGAATGTTCTGTGCCCTCATGGGGAAGCTGGGAAGGTGACTGCAGGATGTCTGAACTGTAAACCTGGACATGGCAGGACAAACCCTGTGGGTTGTGGGAATATCACCTGTGTTTCCCTCAGGTTATCCCTGTGTGACCTGGCGGGGTCTGAGCGCTGCAAGGACCAGAAAAGCGGGGACCGAATGAAAGAAGCCAACAACATCAACACGTCCCTGCACACCCTGGGCCGCTGCATCGCCGCCCTCCGCCAGAACCAGCAGGCCAGGTGAGCATCCACACCTCCAGAGGGAGGAGGGTGTGGGGGGCTGTTTGGCTTTCCCAGCTCACTCCTGTCTGTCCCACAGGACGAAGCAGGCGGTGGTTCCGTTCCGGGACAGCAAACTGACCCGCGTGTTCCAGGGCTTCTTCACGGGGCGCGGGCGCTCCTGCATGATTGTCAACATCAACCAGTGTGCGTCCACCTATGATGAGACTCTGTACGTAGCCAAGTTCTCAGCTACTGCCAGCCAGGTGAGTAGCACACACCAGGATCATGGCCAGGGTACCTCAAGTTTCTCCTGCTTCTGTGGGAATGGGCCCCTTCCCAGTACAAGGAGAGAGGGGGCATGCTTGTACATCCTTCCCTATGCTTCTCCAGTGGTTATTACCTCTAGAGTATTTCCAGATTCTGCTAAACTGAAAGGGCTGACAGGCTGCAGGGAGGGGCTGTGTTTAAAGACTACACAACTCCCAGGCTTTGCAGACTGGTAATGATGGTCTTTTCCCCTTCAGCTTGTTCAGGCACCTCCCACAAAGCTGGGACTCCCATCCTTACAATCCATCATCAAAGAACACAACAGGCGAACCAGCCAGGGTCCAGAGCCAGAGGAAGATGTGGAATCAGAAGAAGACACTGAGGATGAGGCAGATGTCTCCATGTATGAGAAGAAGGTGGGTTGTGATTTGTTTTACAGCCTTTATGTGAATGCAAGGTCAAGAACATGACTGTTAGCTTTGGCCTGGGGAGCTGGGATTGGAGCTCAGCACTGTGCCAAGAGAGATGACACAGAACCTCAGAAGGATACAGGACCCAGGAAATTGGGAATCCATGACAAAAACATTCCACAGTTGGTCTAAATCTGACATGCTTAATTTGGAAGCACTTTTGTCATCTGTGGAATAGTGACAGTAACAGTGCAGGTGTAGACCCATAATTCCTTCTCTGCAAGGGAAATCTAGAAAACACATAGAACAGAAGGCTAAATGGGGGAAAAATAATCAAACTGCCTAGCTACTCAAAGCAGGCAGCTGGGATAGCAGAAGGATCAAGATGAAGCTGTATACCTGCAGAGACTCAAGCTGCCATGTGTCAAGGTAGCAAACCCTGGCAACTTTTCTTTCCAAGTGACCAAAACCTTAAATCTAGATCACTGCGGCCTGCAGACATGGGATCACTTAGTTTACTCCAGGTCTTAACTCTGTTGTGCAGTGTGGGCAGTGGAGCTGTGTTCCTCTTGCAGGACTTGTTGCGTGTGGTTGAAGCTGCACGAGAGCTGCTGGTGCAGGAGCGGCAGAAGAAGCTGCAGCTTGAGATGCGCCTGCGCGAGGAGATCTGCAACGAGATGCTGGAGCACATGCAACAGAAGGAGCAGTGGTGGAGGTACACCCTGTGCTGGTCTCCCTCTCTGTGCTCAGTATGAGCTGCAGCAACAAGAACTGCCAGATGCTGACATGGAATTGGTTGTTCCCTTTGCAGCCAACACGTGGATGCTCAGAGAGAGCAGATGGAGGAACTGTATGAGGGTAAAATGACCATCCTGAAGGATTTACTGACTGATCACTACCAGGAAAAGATGCAGGTTTGTTCAGGGCAATGCAATGACATCAGGAAAGTGGCAGTGGGTTGGAAGGGGACTCTGGGTACTTGAGTCCAGGAACATCTTCATGCAAAGTGAAGGATTTTGCTTTCTGAGGTATTTTTGGTGATATTATTTCATCACTTGATCCACAATTTTTGCTTCTTGTCTCCTACTTTATGTAGCCCACTAGGCTTCCTAATTTTGAACACTCAATCTGGAAGCTAATGTACAACCATCCTGACTCCTCTATTTGTTCAAGATTATTCTCTCCCCCCCCTTACTCTTCTCACTAGTGGCTTGATTTGGACTCTTCAGATTCATACAAGTTGTGTGAATTTCTCTTCTTGCTTAGTTGTGATGAGTATGGGCCTGTCCATATTTTCAAGGCTATGGCATTTGAGTGACCTCTGGGACTTGCTGCAGACTGCTCTGAAGATGCCAACTCTCAAAACAATCTCTTTCCTTTAGAGCCTGTAACAAAACTGGTTTAGGCTCCCAGGAAGTGGGTTTGCTGTACTCACTTAAAGGACCTTAAAGGATGGGTTCAATGTGTGAAGTGCAGGATTGAGAAATTCTCCAGGAAGAAATACATAGAAAGTTTCAGACAAGCTGTGCTAAGAAAATCTTGTTGAATATCTGAACGAACTTCCTTTCTCAGGAGCGTGATGAGGAGATTTTGGAGCTCAAAGCTGCTCTGCAGGAGACCAAAGAAAAACTGGAGACCCTGGATACAAAGCAAAAGGACTCTGAGCAAGGCATACGTCGATCCAAGCGAGTGGCCACCTCATCTGCTCTGCAGCAGGAGCTGGCAGACACCAAAGCCAGGCTGGAGCAGTGTCAAAAGGAGTTAAATTCTGCAACTGCAGGTACTGCAGCAATGCTGCACCAGTTCTGAACTGTGCTGAGAGATCCTCGTGCAGGGTTAGAGAGACCTTCTTCAGGGTACATTGGATTCAGACAGCCTGAAAACATTATTTGAGTTGTAGATGACAGGAACAATGTGCTGGAGAGTTTCACTTCATTTTCACATGAGAGTGGACTTTGGGGCAGGATAATCTTTCCATTCAAATTCTTAAGTCCCTTTGTCTAAATGAATGGGGGAAGCCTGGGATGTTTGTGCCTTTCTGCACAAAGTCAAAAGCTCTTCCCAGCTTGCCTGTGGGCAGCTTGTCTCAAGGGCAGTCCTGAGCTTCAGGAATACTGAAAGCTGATCAATGTCCTGTTGCTCACTACTTTTTGTCTGTTCCTAGAGTTGCGCAAGTACCAGAAATTAGTGGAGCCACCTCCCTCTGCCAAACCCATTACTATGGATGTAGACAGGAAGCTGGAGGATGGACAGAAGGTAACTCCAGTTCTGTGGTACAGAAAAGAACATTTGCAGGGCAAAGTGGTTGCCAGTTTAAACAGTGTTTGGGGCTGCTCTTTCCAGGTTTTTAAACAAATGAAATGGGTTTGTTGAACTTACTGGAGTTGTTGAAGCTTGTGGCATCTGTGGTCACTCAGATGGGATCCTCTCTCAGTGCTGCATGTCTGAATTAGCTGGGAGTGGCTTTGTTTGCAGAGCAGTGCCAAAACCAGCTGTTGCCTTAAACCTCTCTCTTCTAGAATGTCAGATTGCTGCGTTCAGAGTTACAAAAAATTGGGGAGTCTCTCCAGTCTGCAGAGCGGGCATGCTGCCACAGCACAGGGGCAGGGAAGCTGCGAGAGGCCCTGGGCACGTGTGATGACATCCTGGCAAGACAGGTGATGTGTCTGCTTTGGTGTGGGTTGCATGGGGCAGAGGGGTTTAGTCTGTGTGCTCTGCCACAATCAGAGTAACCGAAATTCTTGCTGCTGCAAATAAAAATGATTTATTTGCTAGTACATACTGCCTATTACGTGAAGGGAGCTCTACTGCTGATTTTTTCAATGGCTGTGTCAGTTGTGTATTTACCTCTCCAGAGGAGACCCAGATTGTTCCTGTTCAGTTAACTGGCAGCCTGCACTTAAAGTAGGAGAATTCAGAGTTCCCATTTCCTTATCCACTCTGTCACAGTTGCTATGGCAGCATATTTGCAGCAGGATGGAGGCAGCTGTGTCTCACCCTTATTGTTCCTATTTGTTACTGAACTGGTACACTGCTGACAGTAGAAGCTTTTATGCATGGTCTTATTTAGAAGTTGGTGAATTTTGGCAAAAGGCAGTTTATCCTCCTCAGTTCACAGTAACCAGGGAGTTAAGACAACTTGTCAAAGTACCTGATGAGAGCCTACAAGAAGGCTGGAGAGGAACTTTTTTTATAAGAGCATAGAATGACAAGACAAGGGGGAATAGCTTCAAACTGAAGTTTAGATGTTAGGAAAAAATTCTTTACTGTGAGGGTGCTGAAGTACTGAAAACACATTTCCTGGAGAAGCTGTGGCTGCTCCATCCCTAGAAGTATTTAAGGCCAGGTTGAACAGGGCTTGGACCAAGTTGATCTTGTAAAAGCTGTCCCTGTCCACAACAGAGAACAAGAGGATCTTTAAGGTCTTTTCCAGCTAGGGATGGGCTTTTCTTTCTACAGTTCAATATTTTAATATTTTTTTGATATAAATATATATTGCCTTGCCTTCCTCAGGACCAGACCCTGGCAGAGCTGCAGAACAACATGATGCTGGTGAAGCTGGACCTGCGCAAGAAGGCGGCCTGCATTGCTGAGCAGTACCACACGGTGCAGAAGCTGCAGGCCCCGCCAACGTCAGCCCTAAAGAAACGCTTCTGTGCCAACAGGGAAAACCTGCAGCCTAATCAGCCTCCTGGCAAAAAGCCCTTCCTGCACAATATCCTGACACGTTCAGCCACTCGTCATGTGGCTGGCAGAGGGTGGCAACTTCGTTCAGTTGCTCTATGACTTTTCAAAAGGAGGTCCCTGCCCTGCTATTACTGGAACAGGTGGCAAATTCAATATAATAGCATCTGGTTTTCATTGTGCGCTTGTTTATTGTTATTGTAGCTGCTTGAGAGCTTATGTAAACATCTCTGGATTATGTATGTTTAAACTTTCAATCAATACCAAAGTGGACAAAGTGACCTTATGTAATTTAAACACTACACTGAGGAAAGTCTTTAACCGTAAAATAATGCAGATGATAAAACTTGTTTAACAAAAGGACAAGATAAAGGTGAATTTTTGTCTGTTGGCACACAACTCAAAAAGTAAGTTCACAAGTTTCTCCTTGAAAGATACTTTGCCTTCCTTGAGTTATAATCCTTTATTAAAGTATACACGTTCTAGGCCCGGGCTGCTCTCTCGGATCTTGGCTTGCAATTCTGGCTCCAAGCGCGATACCGACATAGAACTGAGCAAAAGAAACAGTAAAGGGGTTACATCAAACAAGCACCAGGAGGGAAAATAAGATGGACAATGCATCTGGTTAAACATCCTGCATTGTTAAAAGAGTTTTCAGATCTTTTTAAACATCTTATCAGGGAAGCAGGCTGACAGACCAGAGCAAATGAATCCCTGCTCCAAGGGCAGTGGGATAGTCTGTGGAGTCAGGAAATAGCTGTTGCTACTACCGTGAGGATAAGGATCCACTTCATTGCTCAGGTTGTTGCTGGCAATAGAAACTTACCTTCCTAAAAGTGTTTTTATTAAATAGAATGTGTCTGCCTATTTAACTTACTACCTGATTTTATTCAGTTGAATAAAAGGTTTGTTTTTATGAGAGCTGGTTCACAGTAAAGTGAATTAAGCTGCCAGGCCACAGCTCATGGTCTAATCTTCCTCTGAACTGGAGAGCCCTGGCTGAAATCAAGAACTGTAGCATGTGTGCTGGGTTGGTTTGTCAAGTCATCTCCAGGTAGCCTAGTGACACTTGTTTACCACAGTCCTCTGTCCTAGGCCAAGCAGGGAGACAGATGGTGTCAGACAGCTTTGTTGTACTCTAACAACGCTGAGAATTGGCTATTGTTTTCTGGAAGTCAAAAGCTGCCTTAGTTGTTCAGTATTTTAATGAACTCAGCTCGAGCTTGGATTGTTTAAGGTACATCTGGTAGCTTGCTGAGTTTAGACAACCACTATTAAAATGAGAGGGACAGCTGCATTTAAGGCCCTGTCCATACTACACACCAGATTGAGCTAAGATTTTTCTTAAGTAACTCAGATTTCATAATGATTTCAGCTATAATGAATATTGTTTCTAAGACAGCTTTCAGTACTGAGCTATTTCTGTATTGATGAAAAAGTCTGGAAAGATATTAAACAAATAAGCACAGCTAATTCCGGTGCTGTTCTGTATAACTAGAAGAGTTTCCAGCTGAAAATAAAATGGGCTCTGACTGTATTTAGTGCATCTATAACCTTACTGGACATGAATATATTGTATAGAACTCATCTTGAGCTACTGGGGTTTGTAAACAACTATTATATATTACTGATGAATAACACAGTTATTACTTTTCTGTATATTCTCTTGTTTATCACCTTTGTCATATGGGAATTAAAACTGTGCTTGAGCAGGCAATGGCCCCTTGTTTGTGTCCGTGCAGCACCATGAACGGATCTTGGAGTAACATTAAAGTGAGAACAATTAACAGCAGAACCCACCTTTTCTGAGGAAACAGTGCACAACACAGAGGAGTTGCAAACACGAGACTAGAGGAGACAAAACCAGGTTTACAACATTTAGGGTGTTAAAGGAGAATTCAAAAACCTTATGCATGATTTAGGTAAAAAGTTTTCTTGTTTTCTGTACACAGTGAGGTAAAGTTCTACAAAGTGCTATGTAACTTTTATTTCTCACTGCATTGTACCTTATGAAATAATTTACCTACACACAGCACTAAGTGTTTCAATACCATGCTCCCAAATTTGTCTAAAATTACCATTTGATGTCCTTACAGTGCTTTACATTTGAGTGCAGGACAACAGAAAATGCCAGAACACAGCAAATTAAACCCTATTAACCAAATGTTTCATGAATCCATCAGCCCCCAGCATGAGATTCCACTGACTGTGTAGAGGCAGCAGCCAAAGCACCTTTTCTAATCAAGCTGCCACATTCCTTTTTCTGCCACTCCCTTTCTCCCTCCCTCTGCTTTTCTTGGCAGCTTCTTCCCTGCTAATGGCGTTTTTGTTTTTAACGTGATATTTTACCAGTTACAGAGATGGAAATAACTGCTGTGCACTCATTAACTCTCAGCCTTTTTTCCTTAAAAAAAAGCAGCAAATATTGCTAGTTTCTCAAAACCCCTACAAGTATCTCTTAAGATAGCAGACCCAGCTCAAAGAAACCACTTACCAAATTCCAACTAATCCAACTTGAATGGGAGCGCTCATCCAAGGAAATCTCTGTTGAAAACAAAACCGCACACAGTGAGTGTGGAATCTTTTTCTTCCTGCTTCCCACCTTCCTGGAATTCTTGTTTTCTAAGAGACAGATTGCACCTAAAAGACTCTTAGAAGTGAAGGCAAAACCCGGAGCAGCGTGGCTTCACGCTGAGCTAGTTTGAGAGCCAAATCCCTTTGGAAAGCAGTAAGGAAATTCCCAGGGGAGTCAACGTCCAGTGTGATCCTGAGTAAGTGTCCCTTAGAAACTCCAATGAGAGTGTGGCTGTTTGACTCAGGACCTGTTCCTGGGCCTTTTCTCTGATTCTCACAACCCCACAGTAGCAACAGAGCTGAAATTTGGAGTGGTGCTGCCACACGTCTGAAGGGCACAGGGAATTTTGCTCAGGCATTCCAAGGAAGAGCTCGGTCTGGTTACAGCTCCTTCCCTGCGGTGGCATCAAATGGTTTTAACCTGCAACTGGAGCCACTGGCCATAAATAAAGGAGATGTCAAGTCAGAATGTAAATCTGCCTCTCTTTGCCCTTTCTGTCATATGATTTCCCTTGATGTGCAGGAACTTGTCCCTGTAGCAACACTCCAGTTCTGCAAGAGTTCGCCTTTTACTGAAGGAAAAAAGGGTTGAAGGATTGGGAAAACAAAGCTGAGAAAGCAACACATAACCCAAGGATGTGTTTTTAGCATATTCCTCATTAATTCTGTAACTTTTGCAGAACTTGAATATATGCCAAGAAGATTTTTTGCAGGCTTTTAAATTACTCAGGAATCCACTCTCTCTCAGTGGTAAAATGTTAGTTGAAATTCATTACTAAAGAAGCAAACCCAGAGCTGTTCAATGGACACTCTTGCTACACTAAGAGCAAGACATACCCAGCTGCCATGAGGACACAAAGGGAATTTTAAAACAAAAGGGCTCACAAGGTAAAAATCACTTGATACATGTGATGATGTTTTCAGCGAAGACGAAGTTTGTTTCTGCAAGAAGAATTTCTCAAGATATAGAAGTTAGAGGGAAAAATGGTGAACAAAAGCTGGGCACTGTTTGAGAGTAGAAATGGACAAAGGAAATGTGGAAAGCTAAGGAGGACAAAGCTCAGGGCTGAGGGAGGTCACAGCAGTGTCTGAGGCAGGGAAAACGAGCCTGCGTGGAGTAAAACTTCTCCAGAGCCTGAGGGAGAAGAAACTCTTCTCTTTTCTTGAATTTTTTTTTTCCTGGAGTCAATCTGTAATCCAGAAACGAGTGCAGGAAGAACTGTGCAACCTGCAACAAGAGATAACAAATGGGGACAGACAACAACAGCAAGAAGGGTGAAGAGTGAAGGCAGCAGAGCTTTGCTGTTCTGGCATTCCCTAAACACCTCCATTTGACCCTCAGCTGAGATAAATTCACCCCAAATGCTTTACATTTCATACCCTGGGAGAGTCCATGCCAAGAGATGGTGAACACAAGCCAGACCCTGCACTGTCTCTGGGAAGGGAGGGACAGAGATGCTGTGCATCTCAGTGGGAGTGTGGGACCCAAGGGACGTAACAGAAAAGCCCCCAATACAATTTTATAACTAAAAAAGGCTGTTGGAAGGTGCCCTGAGAAGAATAAATGGTTTCATGGCTTTGTCAGAGCTAGTCATTGATCTGAGAGAGAGTGAAGTATCTAATATAGACTCTGCAAAGAACATGGAGTTTATGTGCTGGAACATTTTTTGCCAACCTGATCTGAATTACAGCCTTTATTTTTCAAGAATGTTACCAGGCTGCACTAATCCAGAAAGATGGTGAGGAAAAAGTAACGCTGGGAGGTCTGAATTGAGAATTGGAGTTGCCCAGGGAACAACGTAAAACCATAAAACAAAATTCAAATGGAGGCTGCACACCCCCATAAAGACAGAAAATGGAGAAAATACAAGAGAAAGAGCAGAAGAATTCACTGTGTTAGAGAACCATCATTTAACTCTGGAAGAAGGCAGTTCCCAATGAATTAGGATTTAATTTCCAGATGTCTTTATGACATTTTAGTGGTTAGTGCAAACAGAGAAAATGGAGAAATGATAATTAAGCAAACAAAAGCCATAAGGATAATCAGCTTCTTTCTAACTGCCTCCTTTCTTTGTCGGACATAAAAATCTGTCAGCTTTCCCAGGCCGGCTATGCCTGTTTTCAAAAAAATAAATAAATGAAATGACAGTGAAATTAGGAATGCATGGAGGACTTCAGGGCATAAGACATTCAAGAACAATGCTTGAAGAAAAAGGCTCTCTGTTCTGGTTTTGTAACTGCTCTGAATACAGATTTTAGCTGCAGATTAAAAGACCTCATAGAGCTCGTTTCAAGGATATATGAGGGAACTTCTAGAATCAACTTGGATGTTAATACAATATGCAGAACTGTACAGAAACTGTAGTTAAAGCTGTAAGAGTAGCAATATAAACAAAAACTTTTATGTTGATTGGAATTTTCCTAAGTTTCTATGGAAAAAAACAATTTCTTTAGAAAAGTTACCTGTAAGTAAAATCCATAAACCCTCAGGGCAAGGTTGTTTATGGATCTTCCTGCTGCAGCAGGTAAAATAACTTGGTTCTGCACAGAGCTGGTCAGGAGTATGGCCGTAGGGATAATGAAAATAGACATTATGCAGCCTAATCAATTATTGCTATGCTGCATAATTACATAAAAAGGCCCCGAAGCTGCTGCTGAAATACACAGCAGAAGTACATGTACAGTTAAAAATACTTTTTCAAGGCAACTTCTTTTTGAAGCAGTAAATATGTGCCTGTGTTCTAAGAACGTTGAGGCATTTTCTAGCAATAACTTTCAGGAATGTTGTTAATTCTCACCAATGTCGTGGTGCAAAACACAGTGGGACTGTGGGGGATGAGTAGTGCTACATGACCTACATCTTATTCCACATATCAGAGGATGACAGGCTGCTCTGAGACCAACATTCCAGGAGTATTTCCTTCTCTCTTGTCTTACTGCAGGCCAGCTTTCTATTTTCTTTTATCGTTTCACAACCATTTGCCTATTTTTTGGCCTTGCGTGTTGCTTAATCGGCTTTGGCAAGCAGTCAGGAATTATTTCCAAGAGTGGTAGTGAAGCAAAGGCCAAGGGTAGTGAGTTAGTAAAGCAGTGTGGGGATGTGTTGGAGTGCTGGGATGGGATGGTGCTTCTCAAACTCCACGAGGACATGCAGAAGCTGCTTGTTAAAAATGCAGCTCATTCCTTAATGGGTTTAATACTAATCTCTACCAAGTGTTACCACTGGCTACCTGCAGAGCAGTGCTTCACCTGCATTCAGTCTCTGAGGCTGAGGGAGAGGACAGGTGAGCATAAACGGTCGGGATGGTACCAGAGACCACTGAGTAGTCACTGCAGAAATCGCTCATTTTGGCTGATCTGAAAAATTCACAACACCCTTATGTTGATTACACCACACAAAAACAACAGGTATTTGCCTCCAGACGCTGAGGATTGCTGCAACTTCTTCACAAATGTCATGTATTTGCCAGCTGAGTCGATGGCATTTGTGACATTTCTCACATGTCAAATATATACAAAATAATTTTTTCCCTAAATTTTTTTTTAACAAGGGTTAATCTTCCAGGCAATACATTCTCAAGAACATCACAGCATCACAAGCTGTGGTGTGTTTGGATGCCCTGCAGGCTCACTTCTTCCAGGAGATAAAAGCAGCACACACTGATTTTTACCCTGAAACTCAAATACCACATTTCCTGTTTTTACACTCTGAGCAACAGTGTTTTCTGTTAACAAGTGGGAGGGAAGCAAAGCACTTCAGGGAAAAAAAGGTTTAAGACTGGAAGACAATCACAGAATGGTTCGGGTTGGAAAGGACTTCAAAGATCATCCAGTTCCACCCCCTTCACTATCCCAGGTTGTTCCAAGCTCTTTCCAACCTGGCCTTGAACACTTCCAGGGATGGGGCAGCCACAACTACCCCAGGCAATCCGTTCCTGACTTATAAATCCAGAAACACCTTCAAATGGGGAGTCTAACTGGGTAACCTCCCCCTGCACAAGAGACATGAAGGGCAGGAACAGTAAGAGATAAAACTTAAACACTTTAGAAAGCTTTATCTTAGGCAAACAAAATCATTCCAAACAAAATCTTCCCCTGCTTGTCCTCCTTGTCCCCACATAAACTTCTCCAAGGGAGGATCTGGAGACTCAGACCATGATTTTTCCCTAATTTTTTCTAACAGGAAGGAGACAGATTTTCTTAGGCTTCCTGGGTGGGTCTCACAGGCAGAGACTTTGCCTGGAGTGACCAAATAATTAAATCAGTGATATCAGCTGTGAGGATGAAACTCCCTTAACTGGTAAAGAATTAAAGGGTTCCTCACCTGAATATTATTTCCCTCGTGTTAAACAACCCTGTAACCAATTTCATTATTGTTCTTTACCCTCTCATGCACACACAGTTCATAATGTTGATGTAGGTTATGGATTTACCAACACCAGGGGTTTGACTTCACGCTACATTAGCATAAAAAGAATACAGGAAATAAGTAATCTTTGTTTAAGAATGCCCATTCTATGCCTACCCTGCACTTCACATCCAGTAAATTTTAAAGGATCATTTTTAAAAGAGATTTTTACTGACATTTTTGTTTCCAGACTCAGATTGCTACTACAGCAGCTAAGCAAAGCCTCCTTATTGCTCTCTTGAAAAAAACGGCATTATTAAAATGTTCTTTTTTTTTTTTCCAGCAAACTCAGCACAAGGAAGGTTCATTTCACAGGAAGAATGTGCATTTTAAGAAAAAGTAGTAAGAGTGTTCCTATTTTGTCAATGTTACCTTACACTGTGATAAAAAACCAAGTTACCTCTAAGAAAAGGCAGAAGGAAAGCGACAGCTGTAAAGCAAGTTCTACAGGGATGTCCTCCCACAGTGTTTGGGAGGCAAATATGAAGATTCAGGAAGTATTTAAAATTCATTAAAATATTAACTTAGGATATGAAATACACAGAGGTAGATTATCTAAGACTAACCTTTAAAAAGGCTTTCTTTTCCAGGGTATTCATTATGAAGGGAGGAATTGCTGAAAATGAGATAAAAAAGGCATTAACCTCGGAGAGAAAGGCACTCTGTTTTCATTTTCTGTTTAGCTGAACTAATACCATAACACAATTTTCACAGCCTTTTGCCATTCACTGAGTTTTCATTTCATTGCCAGCTGGATTGGTATTTAGAGATGTGAATTCCCCCAATAAGCAAACTTGCAATTTCACATGTAACTAAACCTGAGCTCAGTAATTCGGCCCTGGCAGAGCACCTAAACCAATTCCAAGCAAGTGGAATTTGCTCCCATTCCTTTGCTCTCTGTATCTTTTCTGCACAAGCATCCCAGGAGCTTTTCTGCTGCATTTCAGTGTAACACACTGAGGATGTTTCCACATTTCCCTGGGGAAGTTTTCAACAGAAGGGCAAACACTGCCTGGGGAACTGTACAGTAATTTGGCCCCTGAGGAAAATCACTTGGATAGAACTGAATCTCCTTCTCACAGCAGGAGCTGATAATCAGGAGTGCACAGGAGTTATCCTTACCCATGCCAGGAGCAGCCATCAGAATCCTGGATATCACCACCTGGGTGATTGCCTGCTGAGCTGCTTTGGATGAATCACCCAGTCTGTTTCCATTCTCATCCGTGACAGGAATTCCAAACTTGAGTTCCCTGTTTAAGAAGGGGTAAAAAATAAAGCAGTGATGGATGTGAACTTGTTTTTTCACCATTTTTTGTCGCCTTATCATTGTCAATTGTAATAATTATGTGTTTTATTTTATTTTCTAAGTTAGCCTGTTTTGTAACGCTCTTTGGCACAAAAAATATTTCAAAAGGCAGAGAAATATAAAGAAAAATATATTGAGAAGTTACCAACTGAATATTTGTAACAGCAATCTGCTGCTTGAGTCTGGTCACAGCATTCCAAGGGGGAAGAAAGAAGGACCCTCTCCTTCCACAGAAGGGAGAGGTCAGTTCACAAAGCAATTCAGAAACGTAGAATTTTCTGGACTGCTCTGGAAGTGGAGTCTGTCCTATCTGATAGACAGCTCACGGAACACAGCAAGATTATTTGCACTGAGTTGAAACAGAAGGCTCTGTGAAAATTCCCCCTGGCATTCCAGTCTGAGTTGTCATTTCAACCACGAAGAATATACTTTAAAGTATAAAAGGAGGCACAGGCCAAACTACGTTTCTGGAACTGCATTATTCTCTATTAGATCTTTTGCTCAAGTGCAGGGTTAGGTGTTAAACTCATACTGGGACAAGCAGAAGGAACAGCAGATTTCCTGAGGGCTGCCTTTATTCTTCTCTTCAGATTTTATAAAAGATAAAATACTACCACAGTTCAACTTCCATCATCAATACAAACTCTAAACCCTTTTCCACCCATAAGCTTGTATTTATAATAGATGGGCTGCTTTTAATTTGCTTTTCCCTACTACTATTCTTATTCTTAGTCAAATCACAACATAAAAAAAAAAGTTAGTTTCTGACAAACTGCGTATTTTTGTCACCTCGATGATTAAACAGAACTGCAGAGCCTGACTTCTATGACTAAGTTCTGCAGGTGGGATTTGAAGCACTGTTTTTGAACTGACTGTGTTTTCCCAAAGTGTAGCTGGTATTCAAAGGTCCATGTGATCAAAGTTTTGAAGGAACCAGTAATTGGTTTGAGATCCAAGACTGAAGAACTCTTTGGATATTTATCTGAAGAGAATGAACGTGTTCTATTTTATACCTGTTACAAACAACCCATCAAAACCTCATGCATGAGGTTGCTGCAAGGTTCTGAAACAAGCTAAAGATATAAAATGTGCTTTATTTAGTAACTTGCTGATTGATCTACAAACTGAACAACATCTTTTCTACCAGCATCAGTGACCTTTGTTCTTTTTCCTACCTTTGTCTCATGAGTGGAATATTGATGCAGTTGGCAGAAGCAACAGCAGCGAAAGGAACAAACCTCCCTATAAGAGGTGAGACGCGCTGTAAAACACACAAGGAGGGGAGAAAAAGGAAAATAAAAATGTACATAATCATTGTCTTTATTGAAATGCTTCATCTGCTAATGATAGACCAGACTTATTTGCTTTATATTGCAGTTCAGTGAAAACTCACTGGTGGGGCAGAGGTAGAACAAGGTTCAAACAAGAAGGAAGTAATAAATGCTTCTCTCCAGAGTGAGCAGTGGCAGGAGAGTGGCAAAACCATTCTGAATTTAGTAGCATCACAGGGAAGTGTAATTACAACTCCACTCCAATTTAATTTCAAGTGCTATTAGGTGCCTTGAGATGTGAAAAAGAAACTGGAAAAAAGGCACCTTATTAGGTAGAGTCTGCATGAACCAAATATGGGCTGTTTGACAGGTATGTATAAACCCATCTCCAAGGCGAAAAAATAAGGTTGGGATCTAAAGAAAGGATTACAACTTCCATTACAACTCCACAGTGGGAGCTGTGCACGACAGAGGTAACACCAGAGGAGCAACGAGCTGTGAGCTTCTCATAGGACATCACAATTTTGTAAGAATGGAAAAAAATGCCAGCAATACCTTTGCTAGTGAATTAAGTCCTAAGGCTGTTGCGACAGCACCCGTGGTGGCAGAAACATAGGCTGTTCCCAGCTGGCTAAAACAGAAATGAAATTGTTTGCACATGCACAGCTACACTGATGGCACTTTGAAAAATAATTACATTTCACACATGTAGTTATGCCTCCCCAGAAGTTAAGTAGGCTTTTTTGTGCCACTGCAGTAAGGTGGGGATGGAAGATCTAAATGGGACACTGAATTAAAAACTTTTATTTCACTAGCAGTAAAAATCATATTCAAGCCACATTGTAATACGGAATCAGGTTCTGCTGGTTGTGCATTGCTGCCTGTTCAGCATTTTCTCATGTCTTTGAATGAACACCTTGAAGGATTAGCTCTTATTTAATTTCCTAATTGCTTAACCTAGTAAAATCAGCTTGGATTTCCAAGGCCATGTCTATAACAGTAATTAAAATCAACCATACCAAACCCCCCCCACACAGACCAGCTATGCTGCAAACACCCAAATCCAACCCAACCTGCCCCAAACCACACTTTACATACTTCCCAGCTAGGAGGTGTCTCTATACTCTTGAATCCATAGTTTGCCCCCAGACATCTTTAAGCAAGTCAGCCCCAAAACCAGAAAGTCAAGTACTGCAATTCCAGTTTTCTATTCACAGAATCACAGAATGGTTTGGGTTGGGAGGAACCTTAAAGTTCATCTCATTCCACCCCCTGCCGTGGGCAGGGACACCTTCCACTATCCCAGATTGCTCCAAGCCCTGTCCAGCCTGGCCTTGGACGCTTCCAGGGATGGGCCAGCCACAGCTTCTCTGGGCAACCTGTGCCAGGGCCCCACCCCCCTCACAGGAAGAATTTTTTCCACCTATATTACCTGATCTCTCCTCTTTCAGTTTGTGATTTCTTGCTTTTTGCATCTATTTAGTCTCTTTTTCAGCCACCAAGTAGAAACAAGCATAGAGCAGTTGAAGGATTCTCTGTTTGTAAATGAACCCTCAGTGTGGTGTGTGCTGCCACTGAGAAGGTGGCACAGTGACAGAACTAAAGGCCCCCACAAAATATCAGCTTAGAAATACCCTGGTAGGATACCAAACTGATGAGGAAAACTTGCAAATGGTTGACTGAGCCCTGAAACACAGACTCCTGTTAAATCCTGCACTGCTAAGTGCTCATGATCAAGGTGCTCAGGCTTGTCTTTAATGGCAGAAATGGAGTTCTCAGCTCTGCCATTCTCCTCAGACGTCTCATCTGTGCATACCAAATTAATAATGTGTACAGATGAAAAACTTACCCCTGTCTCACATCAAACTTTAATACCCAACCATGTTCAAGTACATCAGAGAGCAACTTTTGAACTCATCAGAATTACGAGGTTCAGTGCCTGACCTGACAGTGATTGGGGCATCCCCGCTCCTGTTCGTGTAATTTACTACAGCATTGAAGGACTGGTTGACCCACTGCCAGAAAAGCACTGCTGGTGTCGTTCTTGAAAAGAGAAACAATTGTAATTATTATTATTAAACTCACAGTTGAATCAACAGCACGAGAAAATGATGACAAATTAAGAAAATCAACTACAAGCAGTAACCATGCAGAGGTTCCTGCTTATTTGAATGAAACAATACAGTCAGTGAGATACTGACTTGATAGTAAGAGTTCTTCTAGAAGAAGAATTTTAAAATCACCTAATTTTGAATCTGAATAATAATGCAAAGAAAAGGCAGAGAGCTTCTCTAGGTGTTACAGATAATAACAGAACAAGCAGTTAACAGGAGGCAGTGCTTGGGAATGGTAGTTTGTAAAATCTCAGCATCCAAAAGGCCGCTGCTGTTTCCTCTGAGCTCCCACCAGTTCCTGCATCCAGTGTCAAAAAGTGTTTCTAATATTGAGCTAAAAGAGCACACTGGCTCTGCTTCAGTGGGCTTCACTGTCCTGGAAATTCCAGAATCACTGAGGAAATGCAGGGATTGCAGGAGAGTTGGAGAAACCCCACAACCGATGGAGTGAAGCATTCCAAGTACTCACGGGGCAGACAGAACACCCTGCATGCCAGTAAGGTTAGAAATTCCCAGGGATCTTCTCTTTGTCCTCCACAGATGGGATTCTGGAGCGTTTCCCAGTTTGAGGGAAAGTGGGATGGTGAAGAAGAGGGGCTAAGGGCTTATCCCAAAACTACTTTTAGAGGGAACCATTAACCAGCGTAAAGGAATGCGGAGAAAGAAAAGGAAGCAAAATTTCACATTTAAAGATATTTATACTAAATCCTTTGACAATAACATTGATTTTCACTTCTCTAATTTGCAGGCAAATGTTTGATGTGTTTTATTGCCATCACTCACCTGTAAAAGGTCATCATACAGCCTGTGATAGTCATGTTCATGGGGACCTGGGCGGACATTCGGCCGATCACGAACATCTTTTCCCCAGTGTCTGGGTGAAAGGCTGAATCATAGATGTACTTTGCTCTCCACAACTCATCTTCTGTCAAGCCAGGTGCCACAATACCTTGTCTTGGGACAGGTTAAGAAATGAGATAACAGCATAAAGCACAACTGCTCCCATGAAAAATGTGGCATCGGAGGATTTGGGGATGTTCACCCTAAGTTAATTGAGACTCTCAGATAATCTGTAGAGATTCTTCAGCTTTTAAATGGACTGGGGAAATAAAAAGAATTAAAACTCCCAGCAGTGGCTATGTTGGCTGAGGCTATTTACTCAAACCTGCACCAGGTTTTAGAGCAAAAATGTAGAGGCAAAATCTCTGAGGTCATTAGTGTAAAACACTGAAAATTCACTTTGAGAGTATTTAAGAAACCAATTGCTCCAAATGCTACACGTAAGAGAAGTTTTAAGCTTTGTTGTCATATTAACTATTTTCAGAATTCGACACTTCTGTATTTCAGAACCCTTAACGGGGGCATAACTTCCCCATCCATTAGCAAATTAGATTTAAAAAAAGAAAGGGTTTCATGCTCTGAAGTAAGAATAAGAAGTGGTGCAATGAATACAATGATTTAAATATTTCCTTTTAAATACATCACCATGTACTTATCATTGACATGGACTTTTTTGGGGCCAGTAGTAGAAGTAGGCAATGTCATACCTGTAATCATGCACAATTTTCCTTGCATTTTCCAGTTTGGCATCAGATAATAAAATATTTCTGGGGTCTGTTACAGTGAAGAAGTGACTGGCTCGTCCAACAAAAGTGCTTTGATCCCATCGGGGCTCCTTGATATTAATATTTAATGGTATATCTGCTGACATCTTCAAAAGCTCTGCCAAGAAAACACCAACATTTGCAATTCAAAATTCCACTCATTTCCTAAAGTATCTATAACCTGCAAGATGAAAAGTGGCCACGTTTAGAGTAAAAACCCCAGAGAACAAACACCAAACAATTTCCAGAATGGAGGTTTAAAGGGGCAAGTCTACAGAAATGCTTCTGTGTCCAGTGCTCCCAAAACATTTACACATTATTTATTACATTTGCACTAATACCTGAGGATGAGGCAGATGCAAAGGAAGTACAGAAATTTATTAATAAATAGACATACTAAATAACAATATACTAATCAGAAAGCGCTTTACTTCAGTGATGAATTATTGTTTGAAAATAATGCATTGAAAGGAAGGAGAAATCAACTGTTTCAAGAGATGCCTGAAGTGCTATAAAGTGCAGTGACAGATGAAATATTTAATAAAATCCAGTTAACTTCTCTGGCATAGCAAAACAAACCAAAAATTAGGAACACAAACACACCAATTAATTTTAGTAAACGTTGTTTCTCTAAGTTCATGTTTTAACAAAACAGAGATTATATAGTGCAACAATTTGCCACATTATGAGCACACGACCAGATCTAATGATACTTCAAAGATGGTTAAAGAATTACAGTGAAGGACACCGAACTAACAGAGTTGTGCATTTACGGGACATAAAGCCCAGAAAAGTAAAAATTACTTCAGGATGACTAAGTTTACCTCAACATCTAGTGAAAGAAGGACAGTCCCTCCAACAGCACAAGCTATATTAATTTTAACTTTCTTAAGAGAAATTTCTGCAACATATTCAACAACCAGTGAAAAAAATCCTCTTCCAAATAATGCTTGTTCAAATGGCAGCAGGAAATTGGATCTATATAAATAGATTTTAATATATTTATGTATTTATAAATAAAGATCCAATTTGAGATGATCTTTAACGTCCCTTCAAAGCTGAACCACTCTGTGATTCCAAGATAGCAGAAGGCTAATAAATCTGGTACAGTAAGAGAAACTAACCTTTTCTCCCCCTTCTTCCACTCACATTTCCTTCACTGTTAAGTTCATTGTTGTACAGCACTGTTTATTAGTAGGATTACTTTCATGTGTACATCTCTCAACCAGGCACACTGCAGGATGAATACAGATCATGGAAACAAAAAAGGCTCAGGACAGATTTGGAGAACAGATTTCTCAGGCACAGCATCTCAACAGGAGATGCTCTGTAGATTTCTTTTCCTTTTCTCAGTACTTTACCACTATAAACACCCTCCTGTGAACAGTGCTGTGTTGTGAATTAATAGTCCATCTTCTGGTCTAAAATGGGAACTGCTGGTTTTGCAAAGCCCTATGAAGGCAAGTGCACTCATTTAATCAAACCCTCTTTTCCACCAAAATAAAGATAAAAATCAGGACATTAGGGCTGGTAATTTTTCTTGTGACTGCTTCCCTTATTTGTAGGAAAGTTCAAGTGTAAATGTTTTTATAATTAAATTATCCATTTCATTAAGGAAGATTAAAGCTGCTTAGGATAGCCTATGATAATCTGGTTAAAGCTGTCTAATGAATGCTGAATAAAGCAGTGCATCCATAGAAGCTTTTTTCTTTTCATTCTGGTTAGTTCTTTCTTTTCACTCTGATTAGCACACACACTACTTGGTTGTCTTTGAATTCCCTTTATTTACTTCTGATACCTCTGTCCACAAACCCAAGTCCCTCAGTGATAAGAAATCTAAACAATAAGGATCTGCCTTCACTGCAGACGGTTCGTGGTTCAATTCAGGATGGTTTCAGTCCGAAACAATCAGAGAAGGTGAATGTACAGTACACAGAAGATTAAACACATTCACATCCTGATTTTATCCCCTCCCCACTGTATCTACTCCGTGTCTGCTCTGATGCGCCTTGACCCAAGTGTGCTGAAGGAATTTACTACCTTGGCAGGAAAACAATGCAGCAGAAAGGTTGTACTGGGAGAAAATAACACCCCCTGCCCCTGCACAGGCTGGGATGACCTGCTGGAGAGCAGCTCTGGGAATCCTGCTGGACAATGAGCTGTCCATGACCAGCAGAGCGTCCTGGGGACCAAGAATGCCAATGGGGTGCACTGGGAAGAGCATTCCCAGCAGGTCAGGGAGTGATCCTGCCCCTCTGCCCAGCCCTGGGGGCACCTCTGGGGTGCTGTGTCCAGCGCTGGATCCTCAGGACATGGGGACAGGGAGCTCCTGGAGCGGGGCCGGCAGAGGCTGCGGGGCTGAGGAAGGGCCTGGAGCATCTCGGTGCCCAGGAAGGGCTGAGGGAGCTGAGGCTGCTCAGGCTCGAGAGGAGCCCCAGCTGAGAGGGGCCCTCGGGCCTGGGTGTGCCTGGGTGTCCCTGTCTGTCCCTGGGTGTCCCTGTCTGTCCCTGGGTGTCCCTGGGTGTCCCTGGGTGTCCCTGTGTGCAGGGAGGGCTCCGAGCAGGGCCCAGGCTCTGCTCTGGGGCCCAGCAATGGCACCAGAGCAACAGGCAGGGTCTGAGCGCAGCAATTCCCCTGCACAGGAGGCTGAACTTCTGCCCTGGGCAGGGACTGAGCTCTGGAACAGATTTCCCAGAGTGTTTCCCTGCCTTTCCCCCTGCTGTTCCCCACGTTTGCCAGACTCAGCTACCAGAGACAGGTCAGCACAGGCTTTGGTCTCTCTTTCTCCTTGTAAATCTACAAAACAGGGTTACTGCTGCTGCTGCAGTGGCAAAAAGCAACCTCGCAGGAAAATGGAAAACATCCATCAATTCACGTGCTGCAACTAAAAATCAGGCTTGAAATCACTCTGACTGTTTAGAAAGATGGGAACAGAGAACATGGACTTTACTATTGCTAATCTTAATAAAGGACATATAGCCCTCAATCCTGTATGGGATGGGGGTGGGATAGCTGCCCACCCAGCAAAAGGTTAAATCTCCTGTAAAAAGGGGTTTAAATTTTAGGTGACAGCTATTTAAGTACACAAACCCATTTTCTTTTTTCAATGATGTGGCTGACTTGCACTTTTAGCAGGTAAGTAGGAACAATGCTGTTCTAAAGAACTTAAACCAGACAGACCACCAATGTCCACAGAGAAAGAGAAGATGTCACACATACAAGGGAGTGTAAAAAAAGTTCAGAATAATATGATTTGGAGGCACATAAAACTTGCAGTGAAGTAAAAAAGGTGGCTGAGTTTGCCAGTCACGGGACTCTGAATCACAGACCTGTTACAACAGTGCCTAAAAGAACCAGGGAATTTCTGTCTGGAAAACTTAAAAAGTTTTCCAGCAAAATATTTTTACAACAAAAGCCCCACTTCATGTTTTAAAGAGACTGTATGATGCTACTCATGACTTACCAGACTCCATTAGTAAATGGTGAAAAGGGAAGTAAATCCCATAAAGCAAAAACACAAGCTAATAAAATGCTGATATACTTCAAAAGGATCCTCTTGTAAAACAAAATGTCCAATTATAAAGTAAAAGTGGTGACTGCACAAAAATGGTTTCATCAATGTGCTGGTCTAACAGCCATGGAGTCATCATCATAAACTATACAGCTTTTTTAAATTTCATTTTTCATTTTAATAGTGAGACTGTAAAACTGTAAGAAATAGGTGCAACACCCTCAATTTAAGTTGCTGCAACACTGTTTTTACCTACTTGTCATCTTAATTTTCAGATACAATTTCAGGGGGGTCCTGCTGTTTGCATAACCCATTCAAACACTCAATACTAAAAGCGCTGTAATAAAACTACTTAAGATTTAATTATTATTTTAACTACAATGCTTTGTCAAGGGTGGAACTCCACTACCTTCAGTGATATAATTTTCCATCTGTACTAAATGTGCCCAAGGTTTAAGTTCTCATTATCCATTATCGAATTGGGTACAGAAAAAATAAAGGACATCAGGGTTAAATCAAATTTAAATAAATCCATCTGAACCTCGAGATAAGTAGAAAGTTTGCAAGGGAACTGGAAAGCAAAAGCACAATAAAGATAAAGGCAAAGATAAAACTGTTTGCTTTGTTACAGTCAACTAAAGAAGGCAAACTACCTAACCATTAATTAATTAATTAAGGTGCCTATATATGTAAGCACCTGAATTTATTGTTCCCACTTGCTGCTATCCAGTAAGTACCAACTTATCCTGAAATAGGATAAAACTTTCAATCAACAGCACCTGAATTTTAGGGTGGAAGCAGCAAAATTGCCCAAGCAATTGCTCTTCTCCACAAACAAAGCCATTAACAGAGGATTTGGGAAACAAAATGAATTTTACAAACACATCAGGTTTTGTAATAATTCATATAGAAATGTCAGTTTGAGGTTATGTTCACACAGGAGGATCAGGACAGGATAAAAAGTGACACCATAACGCAGTCAAACAATTAACAACTCTCATGGAAAACACGCAGTATCAGACAAAATTATCCTTATTTTCACTATTTTACATAACAGATCAGTTAGAAAGGTATTTAACAGAACCACTTGTACCTGGAAACCCTGCAGCTGTTCTCCTCAGCAAATCAAATCAGCAATAAAGGACGGACTACGTTCTCTGGCACATCCATATCACTGAACCCTTTCAGTTTCCAAACTAGAGCAGCTGTATCCAAACTGCCCATGGAGAAGAGCAGCTAAATCCTGCCCCGTGCTGCCGGATTGTCTGGCTGAGCATCAGCTGTCCCGGGCAAACCCGGGCGCCGCCGCGCTCCAGTGACTGAACAATAACGGGGGTGGCATTCTTGTGACCTGGGACATTTTTTTGGCACTGTTTGTCTCCCCAGCACCAACAGAGGTTGGATTATCTATGTGTGGCTCCTCCTATGCACAACTGATGGTGAGTTCATAAAGTTTTTCCTCAACACATGACTGTGTTTTCCTCCAGTGAGGAAAAGCTGAGAGAATTGGGATTGTTCAGCTGGAGAAGAGAAACTTTGGGGTGACCGAACTGTGGCCTGAAGGGAGCTCACAGGAAAAATGGAGAGAGATTGTTTACAAGGACCTGGAGCCACAGGACAAGGGGGAATGGCTTCAAACTGAAACAGAGTAGGGTTAGATTGGATACCAGGAAAAAATCCTTCCCTATGAAGCTGGGGGTGCCCTGGCACAGGGTGCCCAGAGAAGCTGTGGCTGCCCCATCCCTGAAGGGGCCAAGGCCAGGTTGGATGGGGCTTGGAGCACCCTGGTGTAGGGGAAGGTGTCCCTGCAGGCAGCAAATTTCTTGCCCTCTCTGATCAGATGGAATCATCTGCCAGTTCATGCTCTAATGTTTAATACTAACATTAACTGGAGGGAATAAAGGGCTTAAGAATAAGTGAGAGTGGCCTCTCTTAGCATAAAAATTAAATACAGAACCTGCACAAAGTCTGATCAACAGTTTTGGTACAAAGGCTACATTTGGATTTTCCACAGAACCAGCAATAGCAGAAGACTTTAAACTTTGTTTAAAGGTTAACACCAGTAGTTGCAGCAATTATACAAAATGCAGATTCAGGAGTTATCAGCAGTTCAACTCTCTGCTGTTCCTTTTCAAAGTTCATCTTTCAAACATCACATTGAAGGTCGTGCAACCACTTTTCAAACCAAAGCAACAGCTAGAAGAGTAGCAATGACTACTTAATTTATTTCAGACAGTAACAAACCACCCAATTTTGAACAACTCAGATATTGCATCTTTTTTTTTTTTTAACTGTATTGCATGACTGAATAATCCAGATGGGCAAATGATCTGGGAAATTCTGGGCAACTCAAACTCATGCAGTAACGCACAAATGATGAAATACAGCTCTGCCACCTTCCTTGGAACCATTTTTATTTTCTTATGTTACTGACACCTTGTATTTTAACCTAAGCCCTGAAAAACTGCATTCCACAATTAAGAATTTTCATCAGTTTCTTTACAGTATGAGCTAAAACTGGGACTAGAGTGACAGAAAAGGAAATTTCATGATGAGGTAACTGTGAACCCAGGGAGAAGTCTAAAGAGAATTCTGCATCCAAAAGTAGAGCAGATATAACTGTGATAATGCTCACTGTGACACTTGACTTCTCGGTGCCCAACTCCCGAACTGCAACCTGCAACCTTCTGTTACAAAGCATGGGATGAGCTGGGCAATCCATCTTAAAACAGAATTCCAACCAGCCTGCACAAATGCTCAAAGAAAGGTAGAACTTTTGTGGTGTCCTTTACCAGGACTTAGACCCATAAACTCAGGTGATGTAAAGGTGCTCAGGTCAGATAATGATTCACAAAATCTTCTAAAGGCAACTAGGAGTTCTTTTTTAAAAAAACAAGAGTGAGGCTTTTCCCTGAAAACCCACTAAAAATAGAAAGTAACAGCAGAACCTCTTTCTTCACAGAATTCTTTAGGATTCTTTAGAATAGGAATAGTTCAAAAGGTAGAGCCAGGTGCTGCTGCTGTTTCATGTGCAGACTCACTGGGAGACATAAAAATAAGATTTGACATACTTAGGCCCCTGCATCTCCATTCCTTAAAGCAGTCCCTTAACAACCTGATGTCCATCTGTCAGTGCCTTGTTCTGGGAAATGAGATGCAGCCTGGAAAATCTTGAGGTTGAGAAAAGTACCTGCTGCTATAAAATGGGAGAGAACAGCTTCTCTACTTCCTTCTCTTTATAAACCAAAGTGCCCAGGGCTGCTTATTTTTCCAGAGCTGAGTTCTTGTGAAACATTTCCCATGCCACTTTGATAGAGAAATACTCAGGGGTCCTGCTAGGCCTCTTTATTCCTCAAGGAACACCTTGTTCCTTTTTTGGGGCTCCTTTGTCTGAACAGACTCAAGATTTTTCTTTTCCAATGCCCAATTTTCCACAATGCCCACCCAAAGAGCTGCTATGTTGGCCTAGGAGAAAAGACAGGAAATAAACCACACTGATTAGGAAAAAATGACCCGTTCTACTTTAAAACTGCAACACATTGGCAAAGCAACAGCGGAAAGGCAAATCCATGTTTTAATTGCTCTGGCAGAGAAGAGAACACAAGGCCTTCTCCGGGGATGTCAGTCATGGCAGTTAATTAGTTCAAATGGGAAGCATTAACAGACTTTTTTGGGGAAAAAAGCGCTTTTGTGTGGTGGCAAAAGAGCACATGTGAGACTTATCAGGGTCTGTAAGCAATGGTATTCCTCTATTTGCACTACATTTGCTGCCACAGTTTGCAATAAGCAGCACAGCTGATGACTGGGAGTCTGATGCAATGTACTTACACCAAATGTTAAAGCCACTTGCCAAGTTTTTCTTCCCCAAAGCACCTTCTACCAGTAAAATGCCAGTTTAAATCACCGGGGGGGGAAAAAAAATCTTTGTCTGCACTATGATTTTTCTTACTGCAATGCTAAATGGAATGCTGGACAAGGCAAAGCATGGCAACACTACAAGACACTTGGTTTTTCCTTTTTTTTTTTTTTTTTGCTTATAAATGCACATCCCACTTGTAGCCTAGCAACAAAAGCAGCAGCCTGGGTGAGACGAGCCTGCTGCTGGGGCTCTCTCCTCAAAACAGGAGCCATCTTCGGCGTGTAACTTGACCAGAGATTTCATCATTCTGCATTAAAGCCAGCTCCAGATGTTAGCGGTCCCTGCAGCCAGCTCAGCTGTGTCAGCTTTGCTTTGCCACCTCCTCTCCCACTGCACGAGGCACGTCCAGAGATGCTGCACGTGTTCACCTCATCTCCACATTAAGGAAAATAAACCTCCTTTGCTAACCAGGGTTAGTGCAACCTCTTATTTCAGTCCTGATTGCTGCAAGCTTGTTTCTTCTCCTTGTGTTTTAACCCCCACCAATAAACTGCAGGAGGTTTGGCTCTACTAGGTGTGCTCACAGCCCTCCTCTGTACTTTTTCATTACTGCATGTATCTTTTTCCATACAGGTGATATTTTAATTGCACATTGGTACAAAGCTAATCTTCACCCCACTCACCATTATAATAACAATAAATTATTTATAATTCAATAAATAAAAAAATATTAATGTTCATAATTAAAATTCTGTCTCTGGCTACCAGGTGTCTGACCTTGGAGTTATTTGGCGCGTTCCTCCCCTGGAAAGGATGATCCTGCAGCAGGGAGGCTTGTCTCTTGCAGGCCTGGAATCTGTGCCGCTGTCACGCAATCCCTGTGACACAGAGAGCCCTGCTCAGGGGACAGCGGGCGGTCAGGGGCAGGTTTTGGGAGCGGCTGGGGAAGCAGGGAGCTGGTACGTGTGCAGGGAGGAGGGAGCTGTGGCAGCCCCACAGTGCCGGCTGTCCGCACTGCCAGTGTCCAGCCCTGCTTCCACAGAGACAGGGCGGCACATGGGACTGGCAGCCTGGGGAGGTGACAGGGGTGACACACAGAGCTAGGCCCCGATGGAGGGGATGGGTTGGCACCTGGGGCTGGACCCCTGCGGAGGGGACAGGGTGACAAACAGATCAGGGCCTCTGCAGGGTAACAAAGGGGACACGCAGGGCCGGTCCCCTATGGAGGGGCCAGGTGGACATTCGGGGCTGGACCCTATGGAGGGGCCTGGGGTGACAGATGGGGCTGGGTCCCTGTGATGGGGAAAGAGGTGGCAGACGGGGCTAGACCCCTGCGAAGGCGAGAGGGATCACAAACAGATCAGGGCCTCTGCAGGGGTAACAGAGGTGACAGATGGGGCTGGGCTTCTGCTGAGGGGCCGAGGTGACACGGGGGGCTGGCCCCCTGCAGAGGGGATGGAGCAGCACGGGAGGCTGGGTCCCTGTGGAGAGGAACTGAGGTGGCAGATGGAGCTGAGTCCCTGCCTGGTCGCCAGTACAGCACTGGGGGTGCCACCGGCGCTGGCTCCTCCGCCCGTCCCCGGCCGCAGACCGTGCCCG